>PISW01012309.1:9284-33690 GCA_004023785.1 Mungos mungo | reverse complement strand
GTTCACACCCCCTTTAGATGCTCCTCCCTTCACAGCTGACCCAGGGGACCCGCTTGCCCTATTCCTGTCTCCTGCCCTTGGGAGTGAGGGGCACACCTGATGGGGGGGGCAGGTCTCCCAGCAGCAGGCCCTCGCCTCCTCCCGGCCTTCGGGCTGTCTGACTCCAGATGGGAGGAGGAGCCCCCATAAATCGGGGCTTTTCTTATGATGCTGTCTGGTTCCTGTCGGCCCCGTTGAATCTCAAAGAGAACATCTTCCCCAAGATGCGGGTGTGTGGAAGTAGAGCAGCGAGGAGGAGGAGGAGGCAGAGTTCAAAGACGGCTAGAGAGAGAGCCCAGCCCTCACCCCTCGGCCCCGGAGCCCCCGTGTCCCCGGGTGGTGAGCAGGGCGGAGGGACGGGTGCCCTGGAGGCCCCCCCTTGCTCATCTTCCCAGAGCATCACTTAGCTCCCTGAGAAGAGGGAGCGCCTGGGTCAGGGTGGAATTCTAAGGCATTTCCTGTGGCCCCAGTGACCCCCAACTCTTCCCCAGCCAAAAGCCCACCCTGCCAAGTATGCAGCCTCCCACTCGCTCCTGACCCTAAACCCCTTCCCTCTGGCTCCGGCCCACACCCGTAGCCTTCTTGTCTGGGCTGGCCTGTCTCCGGGGCTCGGCAGCCTGGGGAGGGGGAGGCAGAGGCACAAAGGAGCGGGTGTTCTCCCCAGCGCCCCCCCTCCCTGGGCTCCCGGAGCTGAGGGTTTCCTTGTCTCCTCGCTGGAGCAAGGCACCAAGCCCGGCCCTGCCTGGCCCCACTCCGGACATTCTTGGGAGTGCGTTTCCCTGGAAACTGGGTGGCTGGGGGGGGCGGTGCATGTGCTATCTCTGTGTGTCTGTGTGACTGGAGTGTGTTTATATATCTCCGGATGTGTTTGTGACTCTGGGCTTGTGTATCTGTTTGTGTCTTTCCTTGTGTTTATGGATCAGAGTGTACAAGTGGGGGACAGGGGTGAACTCAGGACTGACGGCCCCGAAGCGCGCGTGCGTGCCCTCCTGTATCTGAGAACGCACTGGCCGCGTGCCTATCTGTGGGCGTGTGTGCAAGAGGATAGTGTCCGCGGTCCCGTTCCCCCATCCAGCCTTGTAGAGGGGACCCTCCTCTCTGAAAAACACACCTACAAATAACGAGGGGCCTGTTCTGGCCGGGCCGGGCCTGACTCAGATACATCATTCTGGGCGCTGTGCCCAGCCATAGGCGACATGGAGAGGCACACGTCATGATGAGCAGAGATGGCCGTGACAGGCTCTTCCAGCAGGGCCTGGGCCAGGGGCAGACGGGGGCAGCCTGCAGATGCCAGCCTTTTGCCAAAGCTGTGGACACGGGAGCGTGAAGTGGGGGAGCCGGGGAAGGTCCTGATCCCACCTCCATCCCCGGGGTTCGGGCACACCTCCCGCGGCCTTCTTCCCTCCAGAGTGAGAGGCGGGCTGGGAATGTGAGCAAGGACGTGAGGAGGAATCTCAGTCTGGGTCTAGGCCGCCCCACCCTGGGACCACAGTGCCAGACCACATGAAAGGTCTGGGAGGGGACTAACCAGGGGAGGACCCAGAAAGCCACACAGCTCAGGGAGGGCCCAGACTGTCTAGACAGTAGGTCCCCATCCACTCCCAGCCTCCACCACCGCCAGCCCTGTCTCCACGTCCCCTTCCCTCCCTGGGAACGGCTCGAAGGATGGCCAGCAGGGGGCGCTGCCTGCAATGTGGCTGGGGTCTGGGATTCCTGGGTTACCCAGCCGTTCCCTCTAGGATCCAGGACCCTGAGCCTCTTCCTCTCCCACCGAATTATCAGTTATTCCTTCTGTGAAATGGGCGTGAAGCTTCCAGCTGTCTTCTGTTGTAAGATCAAGGTCTTGACTCGTAAAGCTCAAAGGAAGAAGAGAAGAACCATAGGCTCCTGCCTCCTCACTTCTTCCGTGCCTGCCTCCTGCCCTGTTTCTCACTGGTGGGCATCCTCCGTGTCTGTCTGGGTCTGTCCGACTGGCCGTCAGTTTCCAGACCGATGAATCATTCTTCCTGAGATTTGTTTTTTTTAAGCCTCCCCCTATTTTGCACTTGACCCTATCTGGTTCTTCCCTTTTCCTTCAGAAGGGGAGTAAGATCCACGGGTGTAGTAGGGGAGTGTGGGCAGGTGCTGAGCAAGGGTGGAAACATCATTCAGTTATTTCTCTGTGGAGGCTGACTTCTGATTTCAGAGTCTCCCCAGGGACCGAGTGGAAGGCTGTGGGTGCCTGAATGAGTGTCACCCAGGCGGGTGGTGTGTGGGTGAGAATAAGCGTGTGTGAGAGACGGGGTGTGTTTAACTGGGGGCGTTGTGTGACGCCGTGTGGGCAGCGAGTGTTGGTGTGCATCTGGGAACGTGTGTGAGGCCGTGTGCGCTCTGAGCACGTAGCGTCTTCTGGGGTCCGGAAGGCCAGGTCCCCGGAACAGGAGGAAACCGCTGGGGCCCGGGCTGTGTGGCAGGGACGTGCCCCTGGGGACGCCCGGCACAGGTGGCACTGTGTTTCCCAGAGGGGACGGCGCCTCACGAGGGCGGGAGAGCTCTTTGCTGAGGCCGGCACCACGGGTGGTGGGTGGCTGGGGGGAGGTGGGCTTCGCTTCTGGAGCCCCAGGGGGGTGGGCTGGCTTGGCAGGGGCAGCGCCTTGCTCCAGCCTGGGTCTCCAGGTGAGCTGGGCTGGGAGTGTGGGAGGCAGGGGCAGAAGAGCAGGAGTTCAGGGTGCAGACAGAAGCTGGGCTCCGTGCTGCCCCCACTGCTCCCCCAGCTCACGAGTGACCTGGTCACCGTGGCACATGCAGGGGCAGAGCTGGACCTTCTGACCTAGCTGGGTCCCTGGGAGCCGTGGAACGTCAGAGCTTAACCTTCGCTGTCAAAGGACAACCTCATTCTGTACATAAGGGACCTGAGGCCAGAGGGTGTGACCTGCCAGTGGGGTCCAGGGCTGGCCCCTTCCCCGGCCTCTTGGGGGGCCAACCACAGGGGGCTCTCAGGGAGACCCTGCTCCTCCTCACTCCTGCCTCCCAAATCGTCACCCTCTGGCCTCTTACCTCTTACCTTTTCTCCCTGTCCCGCTTCTGCTCGCGCCTCCCCCCACTCTCCGCCCGGAGCCCCTCCGCGCCGGGCGCCTGCATCCTCCCGCCCCGCCCTCTGCATCCAGCTCCCCTCTCCTCTCCTCCATCACTTCCTCTTCCCCTCCTCCTCTCCTTTGTCCCTCCCTCCCTGGCTCCCTTCCCCCGCCGGTGGCCGGCCCGCCCCTCCCCGGGCCCAGGCGGCGGCTGGCTGCTGCGAGCCCGGAGCCCGCGGCGCGGGAGGTCGGCCCGCCCCCCTGCAGGCCCGGGGCGGGGGGCCCGAGCGAGGTCCGGTTCGGCGGTGAGTGCTGGGGCCGCGGGCGCCGGGGCGCCCGGGCCGGGAGGGGCGTCTGGGGGGTGGGGGGCCCTCGGCTCCCCTTTCCGGCTCGGGGCTGCGAGACGGTCGTGAGCGTGTGCGCCCTGCGCGTTCCCGAGTGGGAGGTCCGGGCGCGGGGCCACTCCTCCGCCGGCCAGACTTCGCCTTCCCCGGCGCTCGGAAGTCCCCTCCGCGGACCCGCCTCCGGAAGGGGCCGAGGGGTCCCGATGAGGACGGGGGAGGCCGGTGCGGGGGCCGGGAGGGGTCTCCGAGGGAAGGGCGGGGGCCCTTCCCTCCCATCTTCCCCTCGGCCCGGCCTCCCTGTGGCCGGTCCGTTCTATTTGCGTGGCCGGCCGAGCAGTGTGGCCTGGGCGTGCGCGCACGCGTGCCTCCGTGTGTGCTTCTGGGAGTGTGCCTGTGTGTGAGCTCGCAGGAGAGAGTGTGTGTGCGTGCACCCCCTGGGTCCCTCGAGATAGGAGCCTCCCTCTCCTTTGCCCTGTTTCCCCTCCAGATGTGCAGCTTCTCCGCCCACCTACCCACACACAGCTGGGCCCCGGGCCCCACTGGGACAGGGTCCCCCGGCCCCCCCCAACTTTGCCTGGATGACAGGAGGTTCTTGGGTTTCCTGAGTGGGCTGACCTTTGGAGGTGCGGGGCAGGAGTGAAGGTTTCCTCCCAGAAGTAGGCTCTCCAGGCTCCTGGGGGCGCTAGGGAGGGAGTTGGGGCGATGCCTGAGGCCCCTGCATGCAAATAGAAAGTTAATTCGGGCAGGAGCTGGGCTGCTCTCAGTCCTGTTGCCCTCCTGCCTGGCATCACCTATTTATAGCCCGGAGGCAGCGAGGCCACACCCCCTGCGGAGGAGGCTGAGGGGCAGAGGAGGGGGCAGGGAACTCACAGCGCCGGGAGCCAGGGCTGAGGGTCCCTGAGTGCCCACAGCCTTCTTGGGTGGGCCTGGCGCTGATGGGCCGGATCCACCCCGACTCCCCACCTCCGTCCCAGACTGGGCTGTTCGATAGGCCTCCCGATCCTCCCCCACCCAACCCCACCCCTATCAAGCTAGGATTGAGTGGGTCGTCTAGACCCTGCGAACTCATCATTAATTAGCTTGTTAAAGGGCCGCGAGGAGCAGGAGGGGGCGGGAGGGGCCGGCAGGGCTCTTTCGGGAACAGCTGTGGTTGTAATTAGGTGGAAGTGCGGTTGGCTGTTATTTATTCCGTTATGATTACTCTGGGATCAGCTCCTCTGATGGACGGCTTGTCTGGGAAGGCTCGCTGTCTCCTAACTGCTCCCTGGTCTTTAGAATTGTTGGTGCCCGCCCATTCGGGAGGGCCTCTGGGTGTGCCCGAGCGGTGGGTGGCTCTGGCCACTGGGTTATCTGCTGTGGGCTTCTCAGCCTCCCAGCCCCTCCGCTGCCTCCCTTGCCAATGCCTACGGTCCGGCCACAGGCTCCTGAGCTTCTCAGTGGGAGGTCTGCCCCGGGCTCCACGTGGCCTGCATGCCCCTTGCCCTTGTGGCTTGCCTGAGCTGAACTGCCTCAGCGTCCAGGAATGTAGACTTCCCTGCCAGTCTCAGCTCAGACTGGCATGAAGCGTAGGGGTGCCAAGTGGCACCAGATTGGGTAGATAGGCTGGGGGCAGGGCTGTGGACAGATTGGGAGGGTGACAGGAGAGAGCACCAAAACTATCCCGCCATAGTATCCTTCGCAGGAATCCTGCAGTGTGGCCCGGAGGAGGCGCCTGTGCGCCCACCTGCCGCTGTGCACACTCTTGGTGCCCCTGGCTACATTTCTGGCTTCCACATCCCCTCCCCTTGCCGTGTAGTCACACTTACTGGGCAGGACCGGGCTTGTGTCTCCTGCCTGGGGATGTGCTTGGCCCCTGGCTTGGCGAGATTCCCCAGAGGACCGAGGAGCAGGAAGGTGTCAGGCCAGAGGGTGCTTTGTCAGAGAGAAGGAAGGTGGCGGCTCTCGAGGACACACCGTGATAAGGATTCGGAGCCGGGAAGCAGACTCTGGTTCCTGCCGGGGCCTCTGACTGGTGCCTGGCCTGTCCCTGTCCCCTCTCTGAGCTTTTTTTGATCCTGGAGTTTGTGGCCCCTCAAACTGACCTTCCCGCCCAAGGGGCAGATGGATGGATCATTGGTACAGTCTGGGGGGGATATGAGGGTCCATGTGCCCTGCAGACCTTCTCCATTCGCAGAACTCCCTCACAGACGCTGTCTCGTTAGCCCTGCAAGGTCAGCGCTATTGTCCTCACTTCTCTAATGAGAGCACGGGACCCGGGTGAAGTGACTTCACCTGAAGGTCTCACAACCAGTAACACGAGTTAGGACTGGGATTCAGATCTTGGGGCTCACACACCAGAGCTCTGCTGTGGCGTCTCCTGCCGGCTCCTCTCAGACCAGGCGTGGGGCCAGCTCAGAGCCGGGGTGAGCCTGCTGGTGCTGCGGGGGGGGAGCGCCCCTGCCCTGCCCTGCCCGCCCTGCTCAGAGTCCGTTCCCTTTGCAGGCTGCATGCTGTGCCTGGGCCAGTCCACCTTCCTCCGTTTTAACCACCCGGCTGAAGCCAAGTGGATGAAGAGTATGATTCCAGCAGGGGGCCGGGCCCCCGGGCCCCCCTACAGCCCTGGCTCAGGTAGCTCCCCACTCGGGGCAGGGTGGTGACTCTCCCGGATCGTCCTCCTGCTTGCCCAGCCCAGCGAGGCTCATGGTGTCAGGGCAGGGCAATGCCCATGATCTGGGCTTGCTGCCACCTGCCATGGGCCATTGGTGGAGAATGCCAGGCGGCCTGGCTACTGGGAGAGATCCAAGAAGTGCCCGAGGGACGGAGGGCTCTGCCAGCCCCACTGCCCTGGGAGCTGCCACTCGTGTCCGGGACCCTCATGTGTCCACCAGCTCCGAACCTCACCCTTGAGAGTGGCCTGAGGAGCAGAAGGAAGCCCTAGGTCGAACCCCTGTTGGTGGGTCACACCTGCTGGTACTTAGGTCCTCGGGCCCCGCCCCTCCCCCAAGGCCATGCCAGCTGATGACTCAGCCGGGCAGCTGCAGTTTGTGTGTGAATTATTGATCCACAGAGGAGAGTTGGTGATTGTTCCCCGGAATCAGCACAGCCCCCCCCCAAACCCAGATGCCTACGGGGTGGGGTGGGGTGTAGACCAGGAGGCTGCTGCCAGCGATGGCTGTGGGGAAACGGGTGTTAGCGTGGTCCCCGGACAGGTGCACACCGGTGCTGGGTGCCGGGCGAGCCCCTCAGAAGCCTAGGCTCCCCGTCCGCTGCCTGCTGGCTTTACCCGCGTGCCCTGGCCTCGTCCTGCCGCTCGCCCCCTCCGCTGTTCCCACAGTGGTGGCCCAGGGGCTCCTGGTCAGTGACAGGCCTGGGGCAGGGCGCAGGCAGGCTCTTGCTGGCGTGGCTCGACGGGCTCCTGATCGGAGGCGCGGAGCTGCACCTAGTGGGCCAGCCCGGCTTCCAGACGCTGCCCGGCAGTGCCAGGCCCCTCCCTGCCTCCAGCTGGGCTGGGCGGCGCCGGGCGGCACACACATCTTGCCGGGCGCTGGAGGTGTTTGTGGTTTCTCCTGGCTCTCGGGTGCTGGGCTGGGACCCCCTCACCCCGAGCTCCTGACCAGCTCCACAGCCTCCCCTCTGCAGAATGTCCATCTGCCCTTCCTGAAGGAGCCATCTAGGAGGCTGGGGAAACCAAGGCAGGAACCTAGTCTTGGTGTGAGCCGGCGACAGCTAGGCCTGGAAGTGCCTGGCCTGGTGACCAGCTCTGTCCTAAGTCGTGAAGCCTTAGACCCAGCAAAGCAGCACCCGTGCGTTTCCTTTACGGGTAGGGAAGCGGAGGGCCAGTGGTGGCGCCGGCAGATCGTCCGGTTGTTCCAGAACCTTCTCCCAGCCTCTGCTCGGAGAAGGTGGGAGTGCGCCCTCATTCTTGTGTGTGCACAGGTCCCCAGAGCCGGAGACCAGGGCCTGAGGCCTCCTTGTGTTTCCCGCCCGCAGAGTCGGAGAGCCTGGTGAACGGGAACCACGGCCCCCAGCCCGCCCCCAGGGGCCCCTCGGCCTGCGGCAGCCACAGTGCCCTGGTGAGCTCGATTGAGAAGGACCTGCAGGAAATCATGGACTCGCTGGTGCTGGAGGAGCCCGGGGCGGCTGGCAAGAAGGCTGCCGCGACGTCCCCGCTGTCGCCCATGGCTAACGGCGGGCGCTACCTGCTGTCGCCGCCCACCAGCCCCGGCGCCATGTCCGTGGGCTCCAGCTACGAGAACACGTCCCCGGCCTTCTCACCGCTGTCCTCGCCGGCCAGCAGCGGCAGCTGCGCCAGCCACTCCCCCGGCGGCCAGGAGCCCGCGCCGCCCGCCGCGCCGCCGCTGGTGCCCGCCCGCTCCTCCAGCTACCACCTGGCCCTGCAGCCGCCGGGGCCCCGCGCCGCGCGCGCCGCCGAGAGCCCCCGGCCGGGCCGGAAGGCGGGCGCCGAGCGGCCCCCCAGCCCCGGGCTCCGGGGCCTGCTCACCGACAGCCCCGCGGCCGCGGTCCTGGCGGAGGCGCGCAGGGCCGCCGAGGGCCCCCGGCCGGGCGGGCCGCTGCCCGTGGTGGCCATCAGCCTGAGCGGGCCCCCGGCCGCCGCCGGCGTCCCCGGGAGCCCCAGGCTGCAGCCGCCGGTGCCCGCCCCCCGGAGCAAGGCGGGCGCCCTGCAGGACCGCCCCCCCAGCCCCTTCCGCGAGCTGCCCGCCGGCCCCGCGCGCCCGCTGGTGGGCCGGACGTTTTCGGACGGCGCGGCCGCCCGCGCCCTGCAGCCCCCCGAGAGCCCGCGCCTGGGCCGCCGGGGCCTGGACAGCCTGCGGGAGCTCCCTCCGCTGAGCCCGTCCCTGTCGCGAAGGGCGCTCTCCCCCGTGCCCACCAGGACTACGCCGGACCCCAAGCTGGCCAGGGAAGTGGCCGAGAGCCCCCGGCCCCGGCGCTGGGCGGCCCACGGGGCGTCGCCCGAGGACTTCTCCCTGACCCTGGGCGCCCGCGGCCGCAGGACGCGGAGCCCCTCCCCCACCCTCGGGGAGTCCCTGGCCCCCCGCAAGGGCAGCTTCAGCGGCAGGCTGAGCCCGGCCTACAGTCTGGGCTCCCTGCCCGGGGCCTCGCCCCGCCAGAGCCCCCGCGCCCAGAGGAAGCTGTCCAGCGGGGACTTGCGGGTGCCCGTCAGCCGGGAGCGGAAGAACAGCATCACGGAGATCAGCGACAACGAGGACGAGCTCCTGGACTACCACCGGCGGCAGCGCCAGGAGCGGCTCTGGGAGCAGGAGATGGAGAGGCTGGTGAGCGCAGCAGGCCGGGGCCCCGCCGGGGCGGGGCCGGGGCGGGGGCGGGCTTCTCCGGCTCGGCCGGCTCCCGGGAGAACTTCCTGTGGAGTTTCTGAGGCTTTGTTTTATTTTATTAATTTTTTTAAATGTTTATTTTTGAGAAAGAGCATGAGCGAGAGAAAGGCAGAGGGAGAGGGAAACGCAGAATCCGAAGCAGGCTCCAGGCTCTGAGCCGTCAGCAGAGAGCCTGATGTGGGGCTCGAACCCACGAACCGTAAGATCATGACTTGAGCCGAAGTCGGATGCCTCGCTGACTGAGCCGCCCAGGCGCCTCTAAGGCTTCATTTTAAATTCATGTTAACTTTGCTTTTATTCTCTAGCACGGTGTTTGTTTTAAAGTAGAAGTTAAGTTTTATTGACATTTACCCAACTGTAACAAAGCTGTAGGAAAACACGTCTTTAGGGTGAGGGTGAGGGTGAGGCCTTGCACCTCTCAGTTTGAGAAGCAAGTCTTAATGATGAGACGCCCAGGCCCAGAGGAGGGAATGGCTTTGTGCAAGGTCACACAGCAAGTTCTGGCAGGGCTGCCATTGGAAGTCGAGTCTAGTCTCCTGTCTTTTCGAGGCTGGTTTTTTAGAAAAGCACTTTGTTCTTTAGAAAAGTTCCTTTTATTTTTTTTAATGTTTTATTTATTTTTGAGAGAGAGAGTGTGAGCATGGGGGGGGGCTGGAGGGGGGCAGAAGATCCAGAGGGAGCTCCATGCTGACAGCAGTGAGCCTGACGCGGGGCTTGAACTCCCTAGCCTTGAGATCATGACCTGAGCCAAAGTTGGATGTTCAACTGACTGAGCCGCCCAGGTGCCCCTTTTTGGCCTTTTACAGATGGGTGGGAGCTGGTCCCCCGGCCCAGCCAGGATCATCTGGGAATGCGGGTGGCAGGGAGGAGAAAGAACAGGATCAGTCGCCCCGGGCTTTATCCCGGGCGGGACCATGTGATCGTGTGGTGGTGATCACGTGCATCAGTGTGCGTGCACGTGTGTGCATTTGGGGGCCGGGCGTGGCCCGCGGCAGCTGTCCCGGGGCTGGCATCTGAGCCGGGCGGGGGCGGGATTCCCCAGATAGCGCAGGAGCCCGGGGGCTCTGGCTGACGTGCACTGTCTCGCACACGTACAGGAGAATGGATTCTGCCCTCTGTCCCTTGTGAGCAGAGCGGGGTTGCTGCGGGGTGGGGGCCTGGAATTAGTTTGAGGAGGAGGTTTGTCTGGAGAGCTTCTCAGAAGAGGTGGGGACAGCTTTGGGCCAGGGGAGGCGTGGGCCTTCTCGGTCTTTGCCTTCGCCCTGAGGGCGCTCGGAGCGCTCCGGGTCTTACCCTGGAGAGGGAGCACTGAGGACCGACGGGCCCGGCCTCCCCCAGCGCCTCCTTTCAGCCTCCCCACCCCCAGGCACCAGGGCACACCTCGCGCCAGCCCTGACCTGCCCCACCTGCCACTTTAAATCTTGGAGGCTGGCCTGCCCTGCCCCTCCCACCTGCGGCAGGCCGCTTATCTGGGTCCTGGGGCAGGGGCGGGGGCACTGGCCCAGCCTCCGGGGTGCTGAGGCTCCTCTGTTCCTGTTCTTTCTTTTTTCTTTTTTTTGACATGGAATTAGGCGAGCAGCAGGCGGGAAGCTGGGTATGTGTGGGGCAGGGGGTCGAGGCCAAGCTGTGCCTGAGGTTGAGGTGTCCCGAGAGCCATGGGTGCCTGGGGCAGGGGTGGGGCTTCAAGGCTGGGGTTTAAGAAGGAGACCCGCAGACACAGATCTGGGGAGCATGACTGCACCTCCCTCCTTGGCCTCGTGGGCCCCTGAGAGCTGGCGGTGTTTGTGGGAAGGGGCTGGGTGAGGGGGTGGGGCCGTGGGGCACTCTCAGCTGCCCCTGGGCGGTCAAGTGCAGAGGCCGCAGCTCCTCTTGCTGGAAAGGAGTGGAGGGCAGCCTGACGGTGACCCGGAGCCGGGGGAGGGATGGGCGGGACCTGCCGCACGGCCAAGTGGCCTGCTGTATTCATGCGGAGCCAACTAGTGGGGACCTGTGGCAGACCCTTGTCGGCCCAAGGGTCTGTGTTCCAGCCGCCCGTGCCCGCCCGCCTGCGTGCTGGCCTGTGTTTATCCGTGCGAGCGCGTGCCGGGGCTGGCGTCTGCGTGTGCGCCCGCCCGCCCGCGCCGTCCGTCCTGGTGCGGGGGGTGTCGTGGACCCTCACGTCTGTAGGTCGACGTGGGTGCGAGTCCCCCTGAGCACCAGTGTTCACCGGTGTGTCACTGTGGTCTGGAGCCCGCTCAGTGGTCTGTGTCGCTGTGTGTCCACCAGGAAGCCCGTTCTGGGCAGAGCGAACAGGGAAAGGAAACAGGAAGCTGGGAGGGGCTCGCCCTGCGGCAGGTGGCACAAACCCTCTTCCTCCTGCCCCTTCTGGGGCACCCTCCAGCCCTCTGCCTCTCCTCACTCTGGGTTTGGGGCTCTCCCGCCGGGGCTCTGCGCCCCAGCACCTCGGGTCCTCTCTCCTGACCCAGCACCCCTCCCTCTCATGCCCTGCTCTGTCCGCCCTCCCCAGGAGCGCCAGCGCCTGGAGACCATCCTGAACCTGTGTGCTGAGTACAGCCGGGCGGACGGGGCGCCCGAGGCTGGGGAGCTGCCCAGCATCGGGGAAGCCACTGTGGCCTTGGCGCTGGCAGGCCGGAGGCCCTCAAGAGGCCTTTCCGGGGCCCCCGGAGCCTCTGGGCGGGGCACTGAGGAGCCCGGAGGTGCCACCCAGCGCCTGTGGGAGTGTGTGGACCGCTCAGACGAGGAGAATCTCAAGGAGGAGTGCAGCAGCACTGAGAGCACCCAGCAGGAGGTGGGGTGGGGGCACCCAGCAGGAGGTGTGGTGGGGGCACCGGGAAGGGGGGCTGGGGGGCACCCAGCAGGAGGTGGGGTGGGGGCACCGGGAAGGGGGGCTGGGGGCACCCAGCAGGAGGTGAGGTGGGGTGGGGGCACCGGGGAGGGGGGCTGGGGGCACCGGGGAGGGGGCTGGGGGCCGGAGGGGGCAGGTGTGCTGGAGGGGTGGCCTGGGGAGGGTGACCGAAGGATCAGTTAGGAGGCCGTTGGTGAGAGGCGTAGAGGTGAGGAGGAGAGGAGGAGAGGAAGGTGTGGGTTCCCGACTGTCGTGTCCTCAATGGCCTGCCTTTCCTCGGGGCCTCCTCCCGGCCCGGCCTCCGTGGGAACCTGCATCCCCTTTAGCGGAGCCATCACTGGTCCCCTTTCGAGGGAGGGCTGTCGGCCTCCCTGTCCAGCTGCCCCTCCAAGTGCCCTGAGGAATGCCGGGAAGGGGGCCCCTCCTCGCGGTCTGAGCCCGGAAGGCTCCAGGCGCCCCCCGCCACTGGCTCCCCCCCCCTCCCGCAGCATGAAGATGCCCCCAGCGCCAAGCTCCAGGGGGAGGTGCTGGCCCTGGAGGAGGAGCGGGCCCAGGTGCTGGGCCGAGTGGAGCAGCTCAAGGTCCGCGCCAAGGAGCTGGAGCAGCAGCTGCAGGAGTCGGCCCGGGAGGTGAGGCCGGGGGCCTGGGCCGGCGCTCCCCCAGGCGTCAGTGTGCTGCGCAGGCCTTGACGTGGGTGTCGCCCCCAGGCCGAAATGGAGCGAGCGCTGCTGCAGGGGGAGAGGGAGGCCGAGCGGGCGTTGCTGCAGAAGGAGCAGAAGGCCCTGGACCAGCTGCAGGAAAAGTTGGTGACCTTGGAAACCAGCCTGCAGAAGGAAAGGGACAAGGTAACCGCCGCGGGCCTGGCCCCGTGCTGGCTACCAGCGGCCCGGGCCGGAGAAGCGTCTTCTCGTCTCATCCCCCTTCCTGCAGACCTGGTGGTCTCTGTGCCCGTCAGGGGAGGGGGCCGTGTCCTGTGGGAGGTGCCAGCTTGAAGGGCGTGGCCAGGGGCCGGGCTGGGCCCTGGCATCTCCTCTGTCTGGGTCTCTGTGCTGCCTCTGGGTGCCTGCCATTCCGGGCCCTCCTTTGAAGTACCAGCCTGAGGGACTGGTGCTGGACAGTGACTCGGGTTTGGGTCCCTCTGTCTAGACCACGTGCCCCTCCCAGCATGCCTCGGGTGCTCTGGATGTGATCTTTGGGGGACGGCCTTCAGGATCTGCAGCCTCCCGGCCCAGGTGGTCCCAGCTCCTGCCCCGCCGCCCCCCCGTTCAGATTTCGTGCCAGCCTGCAGGGGTCCCTCCGTCCCACAGGGGCCGTGCCAGCCAGGCCCAAGAGGCCCAACAACGTGCCAAAGGCTCTGAAGCGTGGAGAGGGGCCATCTATTTCTGGACTTGACAGTATTTTTCCAAATATTGTCTGATTTTTTTGAGCGTCTCCCTCCTGTCCCAGTTTTGGAACTCTTAAAGATTCTTCAACAAACTACCCCCCTTTTATTTTTGGAGCTTTGGCTCTGACCCCCCAAAACCACACTCCCAAATTCTGTGCCAGATTAACTCCAGCTCACCAGCCAGGCTGCACTAACGCCCCTCTAACCACTGTCCCGGGCTCTCCGCATGCCCCCGGGCAGGGCTGAGCCGTGCGGCTACTGTACTAACTGCCGGGCACCGCCGGCTGTGCCCTTGACCTCTCCCCTCTAATTCTGCCTCCTTCCTTTCTTGATGTGGGGCTCCAGGATTTTGATCAGAAGGAATGGGCAGGGGGCACAGCTCAACTTCACTCAGTGGAGCACTGGCAGGAAGGGTAAAAGTTGGGGGAAACGCATCACTCAGCCTGCAGAGCGCCCCCATTTGGAAAAGCCCGGGTGCAGCCTCCGCGGGCCGTCGGCGGCTCTCCTGTGCAGCCGGCAGAGCAGGCTGTCCTCTGGCCGCCGCCTCCCTCCCGTCCTCCTTCGGAGCGGAGGGTCAGCAGGGCCGGCCCTGGCGCCGTGGCCCAGGGGGTTCAGCCTGGTTCCCTCTGCCCACACAGTGGCTACCCTTCCTGGCTTTCCTGTGGGGCTTCCAAAATCCAGATACCCCAACCAGAGGTGGGAGTGAGTCGGCCTCTCCCCGTCTCCTGCCCCTGAGCCGTCCAGAACATAGGGTATTCTAGATGCTGAGTCCTCAGAGGGCAAAGTGCCCGGGCCGAGGGAACTGGCCTGAATGGGTCGTCCTCTCCTGATGGGCTGGAGGGACGGGGCGCGATTCAGCACAGGGACTTCCAGGAAGCTCAGCATTTCCGCAGGAACCTGCCTCGCCTCCTCTCCCGTTGACCTGGCGTAGCCTGGAGGCCTTCACGTTGCCTTCCCTCTGGGCCCAGTTACTTGAGGGGGTGGGGTGGGGGTGGGGAGGCGGTGGCCGCAGGGAAGGTTCACTCGGCTTTCTTCCCCGGTCCGTGGCCCCACTCCGGTTTTGGAATCCGTAATCATCGCTTCTCCCTGCCTGTCCTTCGGAGGGGTGACTCACCGTCTCCTCCCCTCGTCCCCCTCCCGCCCCCGGAGGTGTCAGCGCGCCCCAGACAGAGCTATCCACCTCCTCTGTACCCCTCCTGGGGCTCCTGCCGCCATGGCAACGGCCGAACTAATTGCAGCCCTCATCCCGCTGGAGTGCAGCCTGGAGTGCCAGCACCCCCTCCGCCGGGGCAGGAGGGTGGGGGGCCCAGGGCTCTGCCGGGTCCGCCCGGGCAGGAGGGCGGGGGGCTCAGGGGGCCGGCCGGGTCCGCTCCGTGGCACTGCTGTGGCTTTAACATCCTCCGCTTCCGATCCATGCCGGACCCCTGGATTGAACCCTGACTGTCTATACCCCCCCCCCCCCCCCCAGGGTTAAATTTTGGTCTCTAGGCAGCAGGAGCTCGGGAGACATAGGCACTAGAGACTCTGAGTTTGTGATGTGGGACCAGTGGTGGCCTTGACTGGTTTGGAGAGAAAACAGGGCTTTTCTTAGGACCCACCCAGATGTTTCTAGTTCAGGGGGCTCCCAGGAGACCAAAATTTCTGCCCAAGACCCACTGCCGCACCTGTGGTGCCGTGTCCCGCGCTCTGCACCAGTCAGCATCCTGTCCTGCGCCTCGGCTCCTAGCTTTTCCCACTCTTCTCTTCTGTCCCCTCTCCTGCTCCCTCTGTGAGTCCTCACCCCCCGCTGCCCCCTGCTTCAGGCTCCCCTGCTCTCTCGCCGCCCCCCCCCAATGGCTGTGGCCCGCGGGCCAGAGTTGAGGAGTGTGTGTTCTGTTTCTCCCCTGTGCCCGCCCTCCCCCCCCCTCCCGCCGACCAGGAGAGGGCGGAGCTGGCCGCGGGACGGAGGCACCTGGAGGCCCGCCAGGCGCTCTACGCCGAGCTCCAGACGCAGCTCGATAACTGCCCCGAGTCAGGGCGGGAGCAGTTACAGGAGCAGCAGAGAAGGGTCAGTCTCACCAGCCCCCGCCCTGGCCCCCGAGGGCCACCCCCCCCCCCCCGGAGACAGGAGAGCGGTGGGACGGGACCACCGGGGCCCTGCACTTCCTGCCGGACACCAGGGTCGGTGCTGTGGCTTGGAAGGGACAGGGAAGGGGGGGCTCGCTTCTCACCTCTCCGCCACTGCAGGCAGTGATGCCCGCGACGGGCAGAGAGCCAAGCAGAGGAGCGGGGGTTGGGCTGGGTACGGTTGGGGGCAGGTCCCTTCCCCAATTGCCCTGGGGCCAGCCTTCAGGACTCCTGCCTCTGTGGCCTGGCCTCCCAGGCCCGGTGGTGTCGGGGGCTCCGTCCAACCCCGTGTCACTGTCGTTCAAGGAGGCCGAGGCCCTGGAGACCGAGACGAAGCTGTTTGAGGACCTGGAGTTCCAGCAGCTGGAGCGGGAGAGCCGCGCCGAGGAGGAGCGGGAGCTGGCGGGCCAGGGGCTGCTCCGCAGCCAGGCCGGGCTGCTCCGCAGCATCGCCCAGAGGAAGGTGGGCCGCCCCGGGCCCTGCGGGGCCTCGGCGCCAGGTGGGGGCGGAGGCCAGTGGGTGGGATCCCAGCTGAGGACCCCACAAGGGCTAGCTTCACCTTTCTGAGCCTCGGGCTCCTTCACCGCAGAACAGGAGCAGGAGCAGGCTGTTGGGAGACTAAAGGGAGACGCGGAGGCGGGGGCCGCCGGGCGCTGAGCGCTGAGCAGGCCGCCGCCGTTAGTAGCGCGGGCGCCCGCGGGCCCTGGACCGGGCGCTCCGTCAGCCGGGCTCTGGCGGGGCAGGGAAGTGAAGGGAGGAGGCTTGCCGCCGCCCTGGCCCAGCTCCCTGGTGGCCGTGCTGGGCACGTGCTCACTCGAGCCGCCCGGGGGTCCTGCCCGCGCTGGCCCAGCCCAAGGGGGCTGTGTGTCATCCCTCCCCAGTCCTGGAGCTCCAGGTGCCCTGATCCGCGCTCCTGACCTCAGCCAGGCCAGGACGGGATGATGGGGCAGAGGTGCGCGTGCACGTGTGTGTGGGGGGGGTGGGGAGCAGGTGTGAGAGGAGGTTCGTGTTAGCACGTTGCGGGAGGATGTCAGGGTGGAGGACGGGGAGGAAGGGCAGGCGGCTCACGTGGCTGTGGCTGAGACCGTTGTGTCGGTGCGCGCACACGCATGCGTGTGCAGTTCGGCGGGAGTGAGTAGGTGGGAGGCGAAGGCTCTGAGACCCGGGCAGGGGTGTTCAAAGCGGTGACTGGCGTCCTGACGGTCAGCCGGAGAGTGGCGGCCTGTGGGGAGCCTCGGACCTGCCCCCAAGTCCGGACCCCTTGCCTCTCCCCCTGGGCTTCTGGGTCTCCCAAATGCACCTGCTTCCAGCTGGGAGGCAGACGAAGGAGAGAGCCAGCGTTTGCCAGGCTGGGTGCGCCGGGGGCTTCCTGGGTTCTTGGTGCCAACCTGCGGACGGCCCCACTCGGCCAGGGCTCTCGTCCTCATTTTACGGACAAGGAAATGAGGGCTTAGGGAGGCTGTGTGTGTGTTACAAACCTCTCAGTTCACGAGCCTCAGAGTCAGTCTGGGACCCCGGGCCTGCCCGGCTCAAAGCATCTCCCCGTGGCTCTGGGGAGAAAGCAGCGGGGAGCCCAGAGGAGCCAACCCCATCCCTTCCGGGTCTTGGTGGGTGGAAGCTCCCGGAAGTTTGGGAGGGGCCGTAGGATCAGACCGCTGTTCCCGCCTCCCCACACCCACACTGGCTCCCAGCACAGGAGCTCAGCCCCTGGACTCCGGGGGTCACATTCTTCCCCTTGCTGTTGCCGCCGCCTTTTTTTTAAGACTTTATTTTTTAGTAATCTGTACACACGACGTGGGGCTTGAATTTACAACCCCGAGATTGAGAGCTGCGTGCTCCGCTGACCGAGCCCCTTGCCTTCCTGGGAGCCCTGCTTGGCTTCCGTCCCTCGGCCCCACCGTGCCCCCCGCCCCAGCTCTGTCTGCCCTCCTGCCCAGTGCCCCCTACCCTCTCCACTGTGGTTCAGAGCACTGGCTTTGGAGTCAACAGACTGAGTCCCAGTCCCAGCTCTACCACTTGGCCAGCTCCTGAGTCCGTCCCTGTTCTTATCACTAAAGTAGGCGTGAAGGCTCCTGCCTCAACAGAGGATTAGATGAGGTGACGACCGGGTCCTGACTGGTTCTAGGTAAACAGCAGATCTTGCTGTGGAAGTTACCACCCGCGCTGACCCCAGATTTAGGTAGCCCCCTTCTCCTCTCCATCCTTGCTCGTGTCTTGCTCTTGAAGGTGGTGCCTTAAGGCCACCTCGTTCAGGAAGCCCTCCTGGGACTAACCCAGCCCACTTCCCCACCCCGTTCTTCTCTCTCATGTTATTACCCTTTTTTTCCTTTTAGCACATGGTTGTTGAGTCAGGCACTGACTCCTGGGGGGATGGAGACAGAAAAGACACTGACTCTGCCCTGGGATCTGACAGCCCGGGCGGGGTGGTGATGGAGACACATGTTCACAAGTACCAGTAACAGGAGGCAGATGGTGATGCAAAGTCACGTGAGCACAGAGGAGGGAGCAGAGGAATCGAGTGCTGACCAAGGAGGCTGTAGGGGCAAAGCTTCTGTGCGTCTGGTCTTGGAGGATAAATGAGCTCCTGGTGGTGGGAAGACAGGCTCGGCTCCCCTGGGCTACAGCAGCAGCGCTAGAAGGGTCCGAGGGCGTGCAGCGTGGTGTGCGCCATGCCCGGGCTCGGGGGACACGGGGAGGGGGGCCTCGGATGTCGTTTTCGGAGTCTGTGAGTAGCAGGTCAGAGACTTCGAGGAGAGGAGCGATTCTACCCTTACTTGTGGAGTTTTAAAAAGTTATTCCAGTAACATTGTTTTTGGAAGGGTTAGGAAATTCAGATAAGCAAACAAAAACAGACCACCAGGGCATTTTAAGACGATGTTTGTGGCCGCGTGGGGGCACGGCAGCAGCTCAAGAGTGGAGGCCGAAGGCTGGTGAAGTCCAGGCAGGGAAGGCAGCGGGCCTGGCCGCGGGCGTGGGGCGGCGGGGGGGGGGGGGGGGGGGGGGGGGGGGGGGGGGGGGGGGGGGGGGGGGGGGGGGGGGGGGGGGGGGGGGGGGGGGGGGGGGGGGGGGGGGGGGGCTCTTCAGTGTCTCCGGGATTCTGGGGAGGGGACACGTGGGGACTCGGGTACCAGCTGGTGTGCCTGGCGGCACGGGAGTCCCTGGTTGAGGGAAGGACGGGAGGAGGAGTGGACCGCAGTTGCCTGAGGGTCCGGGTGGGTTCCAGCCGAGCAGGAGGGCTGGTGGGGTCCCTGCACCCACGACCAAGGGGTCTCTGGACAGGAGAGATGGGGAAGCCTCGCCGCGGGCTCAGCCCAGTCTCCCAGGCCTGACGCCCCCGCCCCCCCTCCCCGCCCTCCAGGAGCGCCTGGCGGTCCTGGACAGTCAGGCCGGCCAGATCCGGGCCCAGGCCGTGCACGAGTCCGAGCGCCTGGCGCGGGACAAGAACGCCGCCTTGCAGCTGCTGCAGAAGGTGGGCGCGGCCAGGTCGGGCCGGCGGCGGGGCTGGTGCAGGGCGGGGAGTGGTGTGGGGTCTGCCAGCTTCCCGGGGGCCCCTCACTCAGTCTCGCCCCGGGCCGCCACCCCAGCCTGTTCTGACTCTGCCGCTTGGGGCTTGCAGGAGAAGGAGAAGCTGACTGTGCTGGAGAGAAGGTACCACTCACTCACAGGGGGCAGGCCCTTCCCGAAGACCACAGCGACCCTCAAAGAGGTAACGGGCGGGGCCAGCCCTCAGCCCCTTCTCCCTCGTGGCTGAGGTTGAATGTGGGGGGCCTTTTCCTGAACTGGAGAGGTCTGAGTGCGAGCGGCCCTCGGGTCTGGGATCTGACCCTCTGTGGCTACCAGCTGCTGCTTTTCAGATACCTTTCAGCTCCTAGGAGCTCCCTGGGGTGCCGTTTCGGGTGACTGAGCCCACCTGCGGGAATCAGGCCGCGTGAGCGGGGCTGTTGGGCCACTCAGAGCTCTGGGAAAGGCCGGGGCTGGGCAGCCTCACCCGGAGGGTCTGCGCAGAAATCTAGGGGCCCTGGTCGCGGGGCGCCTCGGGCTTCAGTCTAGGACTAGGGTCGTGGCTGCGGAGTGGGCGCTGACGGCCCTTGAGCGGTTCTTCCCTGAGTCTTCGCATGCTTGGGGCCTGAGGTCCGGCCAGCCCGTGCCCAGCTTCCCAAGCTCCTCCCCTTCCTCCCCACCTCCCTGCCTGGCCTGGGCGGCCCCTCACCCTGTGCCCTCTCTGTAGGCCGAACTGCTCAACTCCGAGTCCTCAGGGATGGGACCAGGGACGGCGACTCTGGTCCCTTTCCCCGGGTCTTCTCAGGCGGGGGACTCCTCTGTCCCCCTAACCCTGCCTGCTTCCACTCAGCTCTGCCCCAAAGCACAAGAGGTAACCCCAGCTAACTGCCTGCTCTGCTGTGCCCACTGCCCGTCTGTCTGCCTGCTTGCCCGGCTCCTGCCTCCAGCTCCTGCCCAGGGCCCGGCTGGGGGAGGGAGGAGGCGTGTGGCAATAATCCTGTGGCTGGAGTTTGCGAGAGTTTGAGTGAGTGTGCCGTCCTGCTGCCCCTCGGAGGGCCAGGGCCGCCGTGCCGGAGCAGCACCGGTTCGGGTGTTGATCTGCATGTGATCTGCATGCCGTTCATCAGCGCTGGGTCCTGCCGCGCCTCTTCCCTTCCCGGACCCCGGACCCCGGGAGGACGGCGGTCCCCCGGAGCTCAGCCAGGCCGGGGCGCCCCCGGGATAGGGCAGGCTCGGGATCCTGCGCACTCAGAGTGCGTCCTGGGGGCCTGCCGTGCCCCCAGCAGCTGGATCAGCTCAGGGGTCTAAGGATCTGCTTGGGGAGCGTGATGGCCCCCCCCCCCAAGTCTGATGCTCTACTGATGCTCTCGGGTCTTCCAGTGTACTCACCGGGGGCCCCGTTTTTCCACCCGGGCTCTTGCTGCTCCTTGCTGAGGTCTCTCTCTCTCTCGGAGCCCATCTAGCTCACCCACTCGGTGGTGTCTCCACTCTTGCCCCTTCCGGCCCCTGCCCCGGCACGTAGGGTGCAAGGAGCCCCTCAGGAAGGGTGGCTGGTGCTCGAGGCTGGGGGTGCTCAGGGTGTGGGAGACAGAAGGACTCTCTGGGTGCTGGGTCCTAATCCTTCCCCAGGCTTCTGTCCCCAGCCCAGAGCAGACCCAGGGATGGGCCCTCAGAGTCTGTCTGAGGCAGGGCCCGGATGCCGAGGTAGCCTCCAAAGTAGAGGCCAGGAAGTGCCAGGAAGTGCCTTCAGACAGTTCTGCCTGCCCTCTTCTGGGCACCCCCCCCGCTGTCTCACAGGAGACAGCTGAGCACCCCCCCCGCCCCCGCTCTGGATCTTGTGTTGGATGGAGTTTGGGTGTCGGGTACCTGGTTGTACCCTGTTGACCTCTGCCCATCCCAGCCCGTCCCGCCGGGCACCCTGGGGGCACGTGAGCCTGGCAGAGGTTCTCCAGCTGGGCTTCCACTTGGACCCCCGTGCGCCCATTCCCTACCCGCCCCCACGGCTCACCCCACCCCCCCCCCCTGGCAGTGAGGTCCCTGCCGCGGAGTCCGTCCACGTCCTGGAGGCCCAGGTTGTCGTCAGTCCTGGGTTGAGTCTGGGGGGCCGCGGGCCCGTGTGGGAGGGAGAAGGGCAGCTGGCAGAGGAGGGGCCTTGCAGCGGCAGCTCCTGCCCGGGTGTGAGGACGTCCTGCCTAGAGAGGGCCTGGGTTCAGCTTGGCGCTTCCTGCTGGCACCCCTGCCTCGCCCGCGGGCAGGGCCGGCTCCTGGGTGGGTGGCAGTCCCATTAACCTCTCGTATTCCCTCCCGCGTCCTGGCCTTCCCCCCAAGTACGTGACGCTTGAGCAGCTAAAGGCGATGTGGGGCACCTCGCCCATGCCCGCAGCCTCTGTGCCAGGCCTGCCTCTCTGGGCCCCTGCCTCCCGGGACCTGGTTCCCACCACCTGCCTTCCTCCCGTGCTGCCCTCTTCCTCCTCCTTCGCTTCCATCACGCCTTCACCCAAGGTTGGTGGTCTGTGTGTCCCTGCCGCCCCCCAGCCGGCGTGGCTCTGTGTGTCTGTGTGCCCGCCCCTGCTTCCCGGCCTCTGAGCCGCAGGCCGGCCCGCGGGGGCCGCTCGGTGCCTGCGGCGCGTCCTGCTGGCAGGCTCTGGTCTGGGAGTCGCGTCCTGACTGCTCCTCTTTGCTCTCCGTCCGCAGCGACTGTTCTCTCACGTTTTCTCCTCCTGATGCTGTCCTCTCTCCCCTCCTGCCTTCCCTGCTCCACCTTCCTTTACTCTCCCTGCAACCTCTTCCCTCCTCCCTTCTCTCCCTCCTCCTCCCCTTCCTTTCCCTCCTGTCCTCACTGTTCTCCGCGCCCCTCCCCACACCCCCCTCCCCGCTCCAGATGGAGGAGCTGCTGCTCCCTGCTGTAGACCTAGAGCAGTGGTACCAGGAGCTGATGGCCGGGCTGGGGCCCGGCCCCGCCGCGGCCTCCCCGCGCTCCTCTCCCCCGCCTCTGCCCGCCAAAGCTTCCCGGCAGCTGCAGGTAACCCCCCCCTCTCTGCCCGCCCCTCCCCAAGCCCTGCTCCTTTCTGCGCTGGGTCCCTCCTGCCTGCCGAGACAGCAGCCAGCCGCGTGCTGCCGCCCCCCAGGGAGGGGGTCCGAGAGAGGGGGTCCCTTGAGTCAGGGCCTCGAGAAGGCGGTGAGGCCTCCTTATGGGCAGCCATCCTGGCCCCTCGGGCAGTGGGGGGCCAGCCCCTGAGTGCAAGGACGACATAGAGGATTGGCTGCCCGGTGGAAGGGGGTCCAGGAGCGGCGGTCAGGTTGAGACCGGCTTGATGCCTGGCGCTGCGGTAGACTGCGGCCCCGCCCCGTGCCTGGCAGCCCTCGCCCCGGAGCCTCTCGCTCGGCCTGGGGGCCTGACACACTCCTGGGCCTGCGGCCGCTGGAACCAGTGAGAACTGCCGGCCGTCTGCTGGTCTCCCCAGGGGTGAGGTCTCCCCAGGGGTGACGCTTGGAGGCCGTCCTGACGGGGCAGAGACTTGCGGGGCCTCCTCTGAGTTTCTGTGGAGGGAGTGGGCCCAGCTGAGCCCGGAGCCAGGCCGGCCCAGGTGTGGGGGCGGGGTCACAGGAAGCCTCGTCCAGGGCTGCCCACGCCGACCCGCTGCTACGCCCCAGACCCCAACTCAAGATTCTGTCCTGGAGTGAAGGCTCGGACCTCGGAGCCTGTGATCTCAGCTCAATTCCGTGCTCCCTTTGGGAGGAGTCTGCGTTTTCTAGCCTGGGAGGCGCCCTCTACCTTGTGCCCTGCTGGTTAGAGACTCCCATGTTTTGCTTCCTTTCATCGTGACCACAGTTAGCTCTGATTCTACAGCTCTGTCACCAGGGCCGGAGAGAAGTAATCTCCGCAGTAGCGGAGCCGATGCCTAGAGCCGGGGTTCTCCACTCCAGACACCGGGCACAGCAAACAGGAGGGCCGTGGGGGGCTTGGCAGGTCACGGGGTAGCCCCGCCCCTGCCCTGCCCTGCCCCTGCCCTGCCCCTGCTCTGCCCTTGCTTCCGCCTCCGCCCCGCCCCCGCCCCTGTCCCTGCGGATGAGGAAGCCCCGGCCCCAAGCTGGGATGGGGGGGCGGGGGGGGGTGGAGGTCCACACTGCCCCCACCCTGCCCTGCTCCTGCCCCGCCCCTGTCCCTGCAGATGATGAAGCCCGGCCTGGAGCTGGGAGGCGCAGGCCCCAAGGCCGCACAGCCGGGTAGTGGCAGAGCTGGCACCAGAGGGCACCCTGGCTTCTTCTCGGTGTCCCGCACAGCTCTGCCCATGTTAACGCCTCCATGGCTCGCTTCACAGATCTTTTCTGAGACCCGGGTGGGACCAGGGATCGGCCCAGGGAGGAGCCTCCGGAACGAAGGCTTGGCAGCCGCCAGGAGCCCCTGTCCGTCAGGCTGGCCCAGCGCAGTGGCCACTTAGCAGCAGCCCGGAGGCCTGGAGCCAGGGCGGTGTCCTGGTCACAGCCAGCCTAGGTGACGTGGGCACGGTGGGCCGTGGGGGGGCCAGAGCTTACCAGGCGGTTCTCTCCCCTCAGGTTTACCGCTCCAAGATGGACGGCGAGGCCGCCAGCCCCCTGCCCCGGACCCGCAGCGGCCCCCTCCCCTCTTCCTCTGGCTCCTCCTCCTCTTCCTCTCAGCTCAGCGTGGCCACCCTGGGCCGCAGCCCCTCCCCCAAGGTCTGAGGACAGTGGGTGGGCTGAGTGTGTGGCACGGTCGTGGCGGTAGGGGAATGGAGGCTGCCACGCCGGGAGGGGTCAGAGCCGCCCAGGGGGGCCTCGGGAGGGGGGTCTTCTGAGCCGTGGGTCCCACTGCTTGACTCGCCCCCCCAGCAGAGTGTGCTGCTCGCCCAGAACGGCACGAGCAGCCTTCCTCGCAACCTGGCGGCCACGCTGCAGGACATTGAGACCAAGCGCCAGCTGGCCCTGCAGCAGAAGGGTGAGTGGCCGCGGTGCCCGCCCGCCTGCCCTCCTGCCCCCCGGCCCCCCTTGCCTCTCCTTTTGCAGGGTGATTTGGCTTTGAGTTCTCGGTGAGAGCCAGAAGCGTTTAGACTCGGTCCGTAAGGAAGAGCTCCCTGGATGTTTATCAGGAACCCAGGGGCCGGGGCCGTGCTCCTTCCCAGAGCGCACAGCGGAGGGAAAGGAGTGCTGACCCGAGTCGGGCAGGGGGTGGACGTGATGACCTCTAGGAACGGCTCCCTGAAATGCTGGCTCTGGGGACCCCGGAGTCCTCGCTGCCCGCGTGCGTTTTGGTTGTTTTGAAAGCCCGTGTCCATGCCTCCCTCTCTCTCATCCACTCTGCGTCTCTGCCCCGGGGCCCCCCACAGCTGGCGACCCAGCAGGTAGAGCGTTGGGCACTGAGGGCATCGCTTGGGTCAGGCAACCCCACCCGGGCGTCCGCATGGCGGTCTCCGCGCAGGTCCTCGCTGCCCCCAGGCAGGTCCCCCCCTGCAGCCGAGCTGTCTCCCGCCTCAGCTGGGCCCTGCTGTCGTCTCCCCCCCTCCCCCCACCCCCGCTCTCACCACCGCAGCAGGCCGGGTTTGCACGGACGCCCCGCGCACGCCATCCCGCGGCCCCCTCCCCGGCGGGCAGGCCCGTGCGTGAGCCCTGCCCCCTCCGGCGCAGGACGCGGGAGCCGTGCTGAAGCCAGACCGCGCGCCGGCGACCGAGGCCCCGGCAGGCCGGCCGGCCCTGGAGCTGTGGGGGCGGCGGGGTGGGCCCTGTGCTGGCCTCTCCCTGCTCACCCCTGCCCTCCGTGGTTCCGCCGGGTCCCCCCCCCCCCG
>PISW01012308.1:0-33556 GCA_004023785.1 Mungos mungo | reverse complement strand
CAGGTTACATCGGGCTGCGTTCAAATTAGGTGCATTTATGTGCACTTTCTAGAGCACCTGGTTGGTTCATTCATTCTCCAGTAACTAGTGAGCGCCACCTAGGTGCCAGGCTCTGTGCTCAGCGCTGGCCCATGGCTGGTCCTCAGTTGATGGTAGTCGTGATGACGCAAGCACTTAGCACAGTGCCCGCCACGGGCCCGTCCTCAGTAACTGTTTGGTATTGCTGTTATTACGACCACTAATTTTAATACTCAGTAGAGTATTTCTAGAATTTTCCCTGAAAATTCCTTCAGTTAGGATTCTTTCTTTATTATATGAAAGCTCTCTGGTCAATATAGAGTAAGGGATCCAGAGCGGGAAATGACAGAAATATTCTTAGTTCTTTGCAAGAAGGCTCTGGGCGCTTGTGTGGTGAGACCCTGTGCTGTCTGGTGTGAGCCACACCGGACTCCATGCCCCGCTCACACCCACACACGCGTTTCACCCCTGCGCCCCGTCTCACGCACACCCTCATTCCAGCCAGCATGCACCCCTGCCGGCCGAGTGGGCTGCCCTCCATCCCCACATGCCCAGAATAGATTGTCCAACTCCCCAGTTAGAGAGAGAGAGAGAGAGAGAGAGCTCTCCAGGAGAGGTGGTGGGGGCGGGCTCGGAGGGTGGGAGCCTGCGGGCAAGGCTGACCCGCGTTCAAATCCCAGCTCTGCCACGTACTGGCCGCCGGGGTTTTGAAGAGGCCCTTGTCCAGATCCCAGCAGGCACCAGAAACCGTCATTCCTCCCCTCTAATGGTTTCTGGGCCCCCTTGGGGTCACAAACTGTAAGTTCAGGAGACTACTTATTTGGAATATTCTGAAATCGTTAAAGCCTGTGTGTCCTAACTTCTCATGTGGAATTTTTTCACGGTGCCTTCTAGACGCTGGTCCCTCCCAAGCTCTTTCTTATTGGGCATTGGGAGGACCTCAGCTAAGCCCGGGGAGGCTCACTGGCCCCTGCTTGGAGTTTCACTTTCAGTCTGGGTCTGCGCCTGTAGGGGCGTGGAGCCTAGAACGTGTCCCTCTTCAGGCTGTGAAACCAGTTTAGGGAAGTGTGAGGATGGAGCAAAGAGTAATCTCATGGTGCCTCTCCTGCAGTGGAAGTGTTGTTTGCAGTAGCTTTTATTTCTCTTGTATGTTTTATGGTCCTATATAAGTGTATATGTGTTTATAAGATATACGTATACACACAATCTATACACTTTTATGTTTATCTTGATGTATTTCTTTTTTTTTCTCTTTGCAAGTGATTTTCTTTTTTTTTCTTTTTTTTAATATAACACAATTTATTTTTTTAACATATGCAATTATTTTCCATCATTTACAATACAGTAGTTACAGTGACACTCCAAACAGAAAAGCAAAGTAAAAAATCAAACCCCCCACTTCTATTTCATGTAATTAGACTTATACAGAAATTAAAAGGTTAAGTACCAACTAGTTAATCACCTAATTTTCGTGATGTATTTCTCACTGCGGGTTGTGGTCAAAAAAGTTTGAAAGACACTGATCCTGATGATGATTCTGTCTCTGAGAAATGCCGGCCTCGCGGCTCGAGCCAGCAGGTGCGGGGACATCCTTGCTGCCCCGATCCTGGCACCTGGACTGGACGGTGACGCATCTTGGGAGTGGAGGCAGGAAGGGGTGGATGCCGGGGGTAGGAGTGAAAGGCAAGTTCAAGGAGGAGGGCCCAGAATCAGAGAGGAAACAATGTATGGCGGACAGACCTGCTTGGAAGGGGATCAGGAAAGGTGACAGGGCCCATGGGCTGGCTGCGTGGGAAACGGGGTCTCTCCGTGGAAACATCTGGAGTGATCCTCTCTGCTGTCACCAGGCCGGCCTCTTGGCCACGCCGTGGGCCCTGATGGGAACTTCACTGCTACCCTCCTGCTTGAGAAAGCTCCGTTCTATCCATTCCGTTGAGTGAAGAGGGGCTATGGCATCTCCCCTGGCCGCTCTCCTTCCCCCCAGACCCGTCCCTGAGAGGAGGTCTGGGCCCCTGGGTGTGGTCGGATACAGAGACAGAGTCAACCTTGCTGGGGGCTGGGGGGGGGGGGAAGGCGTGCAGGACAGGGCTGGGGTTAGAGAGGGAGAGCTGGAGTGAGCTGAGTGAGGCAGAGGGAGGACCAGGGAGAGGGGGAATTTGTAGGGAAAATGGGAAAACGGTTCCTTTTTTCAAAAGTTGAATCCAGGGCAAGAACGGAAACCGTGGAGTTTACTTTTAAAAACTCAGAGCCTCCTTGTAAGCAGCTGTGTGTGTGTGTGTGTGTGTGTGTGTGTGTGTGTGAGTGAGCACACGCTAGGAGGGCGGGCCCTGTGGGCTGGCCTGGGCATATGAGAAGCGACTTTCCTCCCTCTCAATGGCCTTACAGTGTATCCTAAAGAAGCTTTTTGTTAAACTCATGAATAGGTGGATTTGGGGTGTGCGATCCTGGCCATCATGATTTGGGTATTTGGTTACCTTTGAGGTTACATGTTTTTCCTTTTAAGACACACACCCAAAAAAGGAGCCATCTCTCCTGCATCAGGGCTCTTTGGGGGTGGGAGGGCTTGCTTGTCTGTCTATGATTGATTTGACTTGAGGGGTAAGGGTATGAAGGAGAAACTCAGGACTGGGCAGATGTGCAAGATCCAGCCTGGCAGACTGCCCCCACTCAGCCCCGCGACTCTGGGCCTCTGAGGTGACACATGAAAGTTCCCATGGAAGACCATGAGCGTCCAGGGCCTTCAGGGCCTGTGATGACCCCATGTAGGAGATCACAAAGGGGATGGAGGCCCAGAAAGGGGACGGTACATGACCCAGGCAGGCCCAGAGCAGATCAGGAGGATCCGGGTGGGAACGCAGGCCATCAGGCCCTCATCCTGAAGCATACCATGTCCATGGAAACCATTCATTCATTCTTCCTTCAGCAGCACTTTATATGTGCAACAGGCATTGCAGTAAGGGTGTGTAAACGATTCCCTCTCCCTGCCCTCCAGCTGCTCATGGTCTAAAGGGGAAGATAAGCTATAATCAACTTGACCCTGACCCCGCATTCCTATCAAGCAATGGTTCTCAACTGGGGAGCTCCACACATCTGGGCTTGTGTGGAGATATTTTTTGTTGTCACCAAGGGGGAGGCGTGATCGTACTGGGCATCTAGTGGGTAGAGACCAGGGATGTTACTAAAGACCTTAAAAAGCACAGGACAGCCCTTTTCTCCTACCAATAGAGAATTCTCCAGCCCGAAATGTCAGGAATGCCAAGATTGAGAAATCCTGCTCCAGATTTTCATTTAGTTATTGGGCCAGACCGCACCCAACTGTGTGCGACGGCAGGAAGACGGGAGGTGGGAGGGCCAGAAGGGAGGGTTTGGCAGGCAGTGAAGAGCAGGCAAGAGAAAAGCCAGGCCACGGTGGTAGAGTCGAAAGAACGTGGACTGCGCTAGCCCAGATGTAGGTTGAAATCCCAGCTGTGTGCCCTTGGTCAAGTCACTTATTCTCTCTGAGCCTCAGTTTCCACATCTGTGAAATGAGGCCTGTCTGATGATTGAGAGAGCTCAAGAGAAAGCGAACAAAGGACCTGGCACAAAGTAGACTTACAATAAAACAGCAGCTGCTATTATTATCTTTGAGGCTTTTCAAGGTCCCGCTGTGGAAAATTACAGCATCAGCAGGTGTACACGTGTGATCACAAGGCCAAAGAAGGTTGCTGTTTGGGGCACAGTTGCCACGGTAACGCCTTCTGGTTTGGGGGTGGCATGTGGGTCAACACCTCCCCCACCCCCCTCCCCCCCACAGCTCCCAGCAAGGGGTGAGAATCAGGGGGAGGGGCTTGCTCCAACGAGAAGCATTGTGCATCCTCAGTGTGGGCAGTGGGAGAGGCGTTGGACTTCGCTTGAACTGGGACTGACTGGCTGTGTGATGTGGGCAAATCGCTTCGCCTCCCTGAGCCTCAGTTTTCTTATCTGTAAAATGGAGACACAAAGGCCTGCCTTCGCAGGGCAAGATCCAGGGAGAAATTACTCCTGGGAAGGTGCCTTGTAGGGAGGCATCTATGAGACCTAAGCAAGCATCTTTTTTATTTAATTTTAATTTTTTTAATGTTTTTATCTATTTTTGAGAGAGAGAGACAAAGCAGGTAGGAGAGAGGCAGAGAGAGGGAGACACAGAATCTGAAGTAGGCTCCAGGCTCTGAGCTAGCTGTCAACACAGAGCCCAGTGTGGGGCTCAAACTCACGGGCCATCAGATCATGACCTGAGCTGAAGCCGGAGGCTCAAGCAACTGAGCCATCCAGGCGCCCCGACAGGAATCTTTTCTATCTGGTGTGCACTGTTCCTAACCCAGTACCTGGCACACACAGGCAGCCCGGGTGAATGAATGAATGAGCGGCCCCTCGCACTATAAATTCCTTTCAATGCTTGAGACAAACCGTCCCCCACTTGGCCACTCCTCCATCCCAAGCAAGCCTGAAGCCAGGACCCCTGTAGTTCCCTGTGGATGCCAGCCTCACGGTCCAGCACTGGCGGCAGCGCCCTCTAGAGGGCACTGCAGTTACAGCAATCGAGGTGTGCCAGCCACCAGGAAGGAGCCCCACAGGGAGTGGGGGGTACAGGCGAGGCATCAGAACAGAGGAAACCCAAGCTGCTGAAAAGAAGCTGATCCAAATCAGGATCAGGAGCCTGGAGACTCACCTCAGTGCAGGCACACCCATTTTCCCATCTACAACAGGGCCTTTGCTCTACCACATGAAGTTGAGCTTACAATATATTAAGGCCTAACTGAAAGTCGAGAGCCAAAGGGGTGGATGTGGGAATTTCCACGCTTCCCTGAGTCTCTGGTTTTCAGCCATGAAGCGTTAGATCAGAAAGGGACCCAGCGGGACACCTAAATCACCCATCTCCTTCATTATGCAGAGGAGGAGCCTGAGTCCCAAAGACTGGGTCCAGGCTGCTCTCAGCAGAACCATGACGCCCATCAGGGCTGCTGAGGCTCCTGCCTCCATGTCCCCTGTCCCATTCAGACTGAAAGGAGGCACCTGGTCATGGAAGCCTTGTGCCATCCTGTCAGAACCCAACTGTGGACAGACTTCGTCCTGGGGCCACCCACTGTCTACCCTTGGGCCACCTTCTGACTCTGCACCCCCAGAGTCCTTGCTGACTCCAGGGCTGCTTTGGGGGAAGAAGGCTCTTATAAGAGAAATGTCTGGGGCGAGGTGGAGCCCAGACTCCCAGGTCCCTCAGAACACCTGGACTTCCTGATCCCAGCCTCTGTCCTTGGTCGTATCCAGGGGGTTTTCCCCAACCAAACCTGGACTTGGCCTGACCTTCCCCCCAGTACTCCCCTCCCCCATCAGGTGCCCCCTTCGTTCCCCTCCCCGCCAAGCCACCCTCACCTTGACCCCCTATCCATGCAGCTCAGGGGAACCCCTGGATTTTAGGATGACTCAGGAACATACTGGATGTTTGTCTGCTTTACAGGACACTGAAAAGGGGACCTGAACGCCATCATCAGAAGTAGCCTCTGTCCCTAGAATCAGAAGCATTTGAGGAGCTTTTGAAAAATGAGATTCTGCTTGGGAGGGGAGGGGAGGAATCCGTGCTTTGCAGAATCATGCCAGGCGATTCCAATGCAGTCCGGTTTCTGAACTCTCCATGTAAAGCCCGAAGCAGGTCCTCTGGGTGCATTTGGTTCTAAGCCACCTCCTTGTAGCCCGGCCTCTTGGGGCCCCCTGCCCTCCCTTCCCTGCAGGGCAGAACTTCAGCGTTTGCCCCCAGTTTGTCCTTTAGGGGAATGAGAAAGTCAAAGCCTGCTTCTCTGTCTCCTCCCTCCTGCCTGAGACAGGGGCCCTGTTTCCTTCCCATAGTTGTCCTTGGCCCTGGATTGAAGTACATTTGTCCCTAGAGGAGGGGGAAGGCAGGCCAGGGTTCCGACAACGGTAGAACCCCGAACGTCTCCTGCAGAGGTGGTCAGTGCGAATTTCTTGGGAAAAGGGTCCCATCCCCCAGGGTCAACCAGAACAAAATACACCCCTTTTCTGCAGGAATTCTTAATATGCTGATGGGTATTGGAAATCTCCCTGAATTTCTCACATTGAATTTGGCTAGGGAGCTCTCCTTGCCTAGAGCAGACTGAGGGTCTAGAGAGATGCTGATCTAAGCACTCAGCCAGAGCTGGTCCTACAGCAGGAAGGAGGCAGCTGTGCCCTGGCCCCAGGGACAGCCCAGAGATGGGCAGGGCTTAAAAACTTAAATCTCAAACTCGGTCACTGATCCAGCAAGCCCTCTCCACCCCCCAGAGCAAAGCTGGGCCCACTCCCTCCTTCTCCACCTCACACCTGCCACCTTCTCTTTAAAGGAAGCTGGGAGGGAGGCAGGGCACCCAGTGTGGTCTCCTGGGGGATGGGGAAGGGGGAGTCCTGCCTGTGGACACATCCTCTCTGTGAGCCTGGCTGTCCCCTCCCAGGGGCCTTAACCCTGTGTGCTCTACCTGCTGTGAGTCTCCAGGGGGCGCCAATCTCCCGGACGGTCCATCCCCCGGGGGCGGGAACTCCTGGCCCCGGAGCTGAGCAAGGAAAAGCTGTGTCCGCCTGCTGGTCTCTGTCCGCTGTCCCCATCACTACAGCCAGGAGTGTCATCCCCAGCCCAGCCCCACCCGGTTCAGCAGGGGCCTTCTTCTCCTTCGCTGGACTGTTGATTCCCCTTGAAGCAGTCCCGTTCTGGGATTCCCCCTTCCCACCTGCAATGGCGTCTGCTTTTCTTGCTTTGTTGATGTTTTAGCAGAGTGGGTCCCCCTGGTGTGAGGGGACCTGACTGCATAAAGGGTCTCCACACCCAGTCCTGAGGGAGAAGAGGGCTGTGGGGCTAGGTTGGGGGCAAGGAAAGACCTAGCACTGGCTTAGAGCCTCACCTCCCACTTCCTCTGCCCGCCCGGCCCCCCACCCCTGTCTGCCATCACAGTGCCTCAGGGGCCCCTGGGGCTTACCCACAGGGGTCAGTGAGACTCCCCTAGGCCGGGTAAGCCTCTAGCAACATTTCTCAGCTGGAAAATTGTAACTAGTGCAGCTCCCTCCTCAGTCACTGCAAGTGTGGTGTGGAGTGACCCGCCCTTAGCCGCTTCCAGGGATCAATCAGATGATTTGCATAGCCCTCCTCAGCCCTCTGGGCATTGCAGGGGCTCTGAGTGACCTTTTACACTTGGAATGAAGCCCAGTCCCCTTGGAATGAAGCCCAGTTGCCTTCCTGGACCCGCAGCCCTCAGGAGCTTGTCTCCCCTCCCCCACCGCCAACATCCTGATTCACCTTCCCCTCACCCACCACCCTACAGTATCTCCCACTTAATTCCTACCATAGGGCCTTTGCCCTCCTGATCTCTCCCACCTGCAGCTCTTCCCACTTGACTTTGCAAGGCTGACTCATTCTGGTCATTCAGGTCCAAAGATGACCTTGTCCGTGAGGCCTCTCTTGACCAGCCAATTGAATGAAGATAAAGGCACCCACCCCTGTGTCCCGGGAGCCCTGTGTGGTGCTGTCTTTGGAGTTAACCACCATCTGAAAGACGCTGGTTCGTTGGTTTCCTTGGTGGGGGTCTACCCCCTCCCTCCCCAGCCCCACCAAACCAAAGGCTGCAGGGGACATCATGCAGACGACCTGTCTTCATCCTCTTCCGTCTCCATCACCTAGAAAATGCTTGGCGCACAGTAGGTGCTTCAGTACAAGTGAGCTGCCAGACAAAGGACTTCAGCCCAGTACTTTTCAAACTGCTCAAGAATCTGCAGGGGGTGGGGGGGAGTGTCTGTGACACCCACAGGGGCCACAGAGGCGAGTAGAGAGGTGGCAGTGATTGTAGGAGTCCCCATGTCAGATTCGATCGAGTGACTCTGATTTTATGCCTTTTGGAAGTCACTAGTAGACATGGTGCTTTCCACTCTTGTCAGCGATCAGAGAACGGACATCTGACAAGGACGCTGTGCAGTAGAATGCTCTAAGTCCATTGGAGAAAGACGGATACCGTATGACCTCACTCATACCTGGAATTTAAGAAACAAGCAAGGGAAAAAGGAGAGAGAGAGAGAGGCAAACCAAGACAGGGACCCTTAACTACAGAGAACACACTGCTGGTCGTCAGAGGGGAGGTGGGAGGTGGGGGGACTAGGTGGTGGGACTAAGGCGAGCACGTGATGAGCGCCGGCTGAGTTCCGAAGCATTGAATCCCTGTGCACCTGAAATTAACATCACACTGTATGTTAATTATTCTGGAATTAAAAGTGAATTTAAAAATATATATATGTCCTGCCTAAGGGTAGATGGTTCTGGATAGTGTCAGAGCTGGAACTATGTCCCAACTTCCTAACTCCCAGTGCTCTGTCCACTGAGCTGAGTCATTGTCTAAAAACAGCCCCCACCTGGCCCGGCCCGCTCAGCAGCACCATCTCACCCAGGCCGTGGCTCAGAATGGCCGCCACTGGGCCCAGATCAGCTGCTGCCACCAGTGGGACCTTTGGGAGTCTTTCTGAACTCACAAGTTGAGAATACTCCTTGTGAGGTTAAGGCCAGTTTGTAAGGCCCCAGCCATCAGAAGGTGACTGATATCTACCACCCATTCAATTATTTTTGCCTGAGCACGGACCCTCCGGACCCCCCTCCTCCCCCCCCCCCACGGCACCTTGTTGATTGGTATCTGGAATGACTTGTTCCCTTATCTGGTCCTAATATATGCTGATTGCACCTTGTGAAGGAACTTACTATAGGACCTTCTTCTTTGGTGATTATGGGAGCAAACACTGCATTTCCTGAGAATCCTGTTTTTCCTATAGTTCCCCTCAAGAAAACAGGCTATTGACCCCTGCTCACAAAAAACTAACTTTTGCCTTTGCTATGCTAAAAACATTGTCTTGTATTTGAAGCTAAAGATACCTTCCTTGCCCATATGATAAGCATCTAAATCACCTACACCAATCACTGTTGATAAAGATCACGCATGAGTCTTCTACAAACCTATGTTCTGGGAAATTTTACATATCGAAGAAATTTATCATCAGAAATCATTGTCTAAGGCAAATGCCACTCTTGTGCTGTGCCCCATACACTGACCCATAAATAAAGCTGAGTCTCAGTCGCTGCAGAGAGGCCTGCCCAGTGATCAGAAAGAATCTCGTGACTCCCTCATCCCTTCGTTTTGCCGACACCGTCCATCCTTCAGGGAGCCCTGGACCTGCTAGAGCAGGACTCCTGCGGGGACCCAGCTGAGAAGAGAAAAGGCGGCTCTCCGTACACCAGCCCCCGCTTCCAGCCTCCCTTGGTGGTTCATGGTGCCTCGAACGTCAAGGGGGAGCAGCCACTTTTCGGAATGAATTTATATTTTTAGTTTTTACCGCCTCTGGAGCCTCAAGTTCTATCACTGGGCTATCCAGCGTGGGCCACGGGCCTTCTGTCCTCTCATTTCCAAGCTGCGGCGTCCCAGCACTCCCTGTGACATGGAGGAAGCAGGCAGGACACCAGGGATAAGGTCAGAGAACAAGACATGGGAGCTCAAGGTCCTCATGACTCAGAAGATCTCAGTGGGCAACCTTTCTCAGCCTTACCCATCCCCACTGAACGCGGAACGGCATCTCTCTCCCAGCTGCCCTCTGTGCCTGGCCTCTCCGACTCCTCCACCACGGGCCTCCCTGTCTCCCTCCAGCCCTGTCTTGTCTTTTGTGATGGAGGGTCCAGCACGTAGTCACCTACGTTTTACTCCCAGCCTCCTCCCTGATGACATTGTAGCACTTGGGGTCACAAGAGAATCCATCGGGCCATTGTCTCATAGGAGTGGAAGTCAAGAGATGAGGTCAGGGTCCTGTGTGGCCGGTTCACCAATGGTGGGGCCGTGATGAGTCTTGTGTGCCTCAGTTTCCATATCTGTAAATCAGGTCTGCTGTCTCTTACCTCCCAAGTTTGTTGGGAGGATGAAATAACAGAGGTTACCCAAGGGACCTGGCCCAGAGCCAGGGCCCTCGAAGCAGTGACTGCTGTCAATCATGACTATTTGGATCATCCTTGGTATCGGAGAACCCAGGCCGGGTTCTGCCTCTTTTTGCCCAACTTGAAGTTCCTCAGCTCCTTTCCTGACCACTTAGGCTCTGAAGGCAGCCATGCAAACTGGGGACACAGAGGGAGGTGGGGAATGCAAGAGGCGCCTTGTGCTTCCCACCGCCCGGAAGCTAGCTGGGGAACAGGGCAGGTCCCCGACATACCTGGTAGCTGCAGCCAGCCCTGTTGTACCGAGGGCCCCCCAGGGGTCCCATTTTGTTATGTCCCGTGTGCAGGCTGCCCCCCGGAGTGGTGAGCTGCCCCTTGGGACTGCACCACACCTACAAAGCAAGAAATTCCTTTCCAGGTGTTCTAACAGCCACCAGCTTTCAGGAGGCAGGCTGGGGGGGGGCGGGGGAGGGAGGCACTAGTTTAGTAGGACTGAGAGCCTCTTCCGGCCCCTCCGATCTCCTGCTCCAAGCCCCGTCCTCCCCTCCTGGAACTGGGGAGCTGGGAAGTCTAACTGTCCCACTGGAACCTTCGCTGGGTCCAAGCAAGTTAAGAAGCTGAACAGCCTCAGTGGTGCCTCTCTTGAGACGTCAGCCTTTCTTGGTCCTACATGGACGCCAGGAGAAAAGATGACTGAGTCCAGACGGGCCAGAAAACCCAAAGAAACCTTCACTTCTGGGTTTTTGCTAATAAAATCCAGACCAGGATCTGGGATATGTTTCTCCCTTCTCCTGACTCCCAAGAATACAGAGAGCCATGCTGTCCATCAGTGAGAACGGAAGGGGAGATGGGAGGGTCTGGGGATGACATGAGGGTCAAGGAGCCAAACCAAGAAAGTCACAAAGATTGCGTTTAAAGGGGGCGCCTAGGTGACTCAGACGGTTAAGCGTCTGACTCCTGATTTCAGCTCAAGTCATGATCTCACGGTTTGTGGGAGAGAGCCCTGCGGTCAAACTCTGTGCTGACAACGTAGAGCCTGCTAGGGATTCTGTCTCCTTGTCTCTCAGCCCCTCCCCTGCTTGCATGCATGCATGCACTCTCTCTCTCAAAATAAATAAATAAACTTTGTTTTTAAAAAAAGATTGGGTTCAAAGAGCAGTTGAGAAAGATCTAGAAAAATCCATCAAGAACAATCTTGGTGGGGAACCTGGGTGGCTCAGTTGGTTATGCGTCTGACTCTTGATTTCTGCTCAGGTCATAATCTCACAGTTCATGGGTTCGAGCCCCACATTGGGCTTCATGCTGTCAGTGTGTGGAACCTGCTTGGGATTCTCTCTCTCTCTCTGCCCTTCCCCTGTTCATTTTCCCTCTCTCTCTCTCTCTCTCTCTCTCTCTCTCTCTGTCTCTGTCTCTCTCTCTCTCTCTCTCTCTCTCAAAATAAAGACATAAAAACTAAAAAAAGAAAAAAGAAAAATCCTGGTTGTGGGGTTGGGGTGCCTGGGTGGCTCAGTTGGTTAAGTGTCTGACGCTCAGTTTCAGTTCAGGTTGTGATCTTACGCTTCATGGGTTCAAGCCTGGAGTGCTGACAGCATGGTGCCTGCTTGGGATTCTCAGAACTCTCCCTCTCTCTCTGCCCCTCCCCTGCTTGTGTGTTCTCTCTCTCTCTCTCTCTCTCTCTCAAAAATAAACATTAAAAAAAAGAAAGAGAGGCAGGAGAGATTTAGGTCAGACATGAGAAATAATTTTCTAAAGAAATCTGAACCGTCCCGAGGTCAACTACCCAGTAAGGTTCATCAATCTCCTTTTTCAGAAGTGTGTTTGGTAGTAGTAACAGTGGTAGAGGTAGTAATAAAACAAAAAGGTGTATTGGTTTCCTGGGGCTGCTGTAACAAAGCACCACAAATCAGTGGCTTAAAATGACAGAAACGTATTGTCTCACTTCTAGCCAGAAGTCCAAAGTCAAGATCTCTTCAGGGCCGTGCTCCCTCTTAAACATATAGGAGGGGCTCCTTCCTTGCCCCTTCCTGGCCTTAGCTGGTGGCCCCGTCAGTTTCTGGCGTTCCTGGGCCAGCCTGGTCTCACTCTGGCCTCTGCCTCCGTGGTCACACGACACTGTCCATGCGGGCCTGGGTCTTCACTCACTGTTCCCCCTTCTTATGTGGACGCCTGTCATCCTGGGTTCAGGACGCACCCTCCTGACCTCGCCTTAACTTGACTGCATCTGCAAAGACCCTGTTTCCAGATAAGTCACAGTCACAGCCTGGGGGTTAAGGCTTCCACTCCTTTTGGGGGGTGGGTGTAACTCGACAGAACCCATAACACCCTTCCTGACTTGCTACTGTACTTTGCACCCAGGCTTTGCTTCTGAGATGTACAGGAAGTTCTATCAAGTTAAATAAATGACGCGTCCTCTGATTCATCAGTGCTTTTACGCAAACCAGAGTCTGGGCGTGTTGAGTAGAAAGGCTAGAAATGTTGTCACATGACCTGGAGCAGCAGGAAGCTCTGTGAAGCAGGTCTGATCATCCCCATTTTGTAGATGGTGAAACTGAGGCATGACCGGTAAGTGATAGGGCCAGGACTCGAACTCGAGACTGTCTGATTCCAGAGTTCATGGTTTCCAGTGATTTCATGCCAATTTCTCAGATTGGACCCAGGCCTGGAGCGTAAGGAAGAGCAGCAGAAGGACTCGCCACCTGGTCTGGGGCCCGCGCATCACCATGGGGGTCCGGTCATTCTGGCATCCGTGCCTCTGAACATCATGGGCACTCCTTGACTCACAGACAGGACCTCCTTTGGGAGAGTCGTGAGCTGGAAAGACCTGGGACCCAGAGTCTGTTGAACACCTAACTGTGACAGAAGAAAATACTGTCTCTCAGTACATTTTCCGGAGTTTTAACACATAGAACTCTCTCCTCTCCTCCACCCCCCCTTCCCTGTCCCACCCCTCGCGCTGGCTGTCACCTCGGTCACCCGGGGAGTTCATTGGCTCTGACACACAAGCCCTGGTTCTAACGGCCTGCCAGGGCCGGAATTTATTTTCTCCCCTGGTTGTCCTGAATGCAGATTTTTTTTTTTAAAGGATAGAAAATTTCATTTTATTTTTGGAAACGCTTTTCCTCTGAAAAAACAGTAAAGAACATCATAGAACGTTTAGGAAATATAAACACGCAAGATGGAAAAAATAAAAACCTGCTATAAACCTAACACCCAAAGAAAACCGGAGTTAAATCTAAGTCTATGTATGTCTTTCGGGTCTTCCCCACCCCACCCCCCGCCCCCCATGAATGGTACAGGGAATGGGCATTTTGCAGTTTGCTTTCTGTGTGAACATGTTTGCAAGTCAGTAAGCAGTTTTCCGTAATTAGAACATTCTCTGCGCCAGGCTTTCTGTGGGACACGGGAGGGGGTACGCAAGGCGGAGGAAGTCTGCCCTGCCGTCGAGGGGAGCCCGCGGTCCAGGTGGGAGAAAGCCGCGTCCGCAGGGAAAACTAAGGAGAAGCAGAGAGCCCCCGGGCCTTGACCCCAGGATTTTTCCATCCTCCTCCGAGCAGGGAAGGCAGGCACCGCTGCTCCCGGCACGCTCAGATGGGTCTGAGGCTCAGCTAGCGTGCCCTCGTGGTGACTGACAGAGAGCAGACCTTCGTGAGAAAGTCTGCCGGCACTCCTCCGTCTGCGGCGTCCGTGTCCCCCACACCTCATCCCCGGGACGAGAGACTCAAATCTGCTTCTTCCAGATAAGGCCTCACTTCCCTCGTGCCCCTCCTGGTACGGGCCTCTTGAAGAGCCAAGCATGTTTCTAGTTTTAAGGATAAGTATTGCTCACGTAAGATAGCCCGCTAACAAGCCAACTAATTCGTCTGCTGCTCAGATCAAGAAATCACCCAGCCCAGGGGCACCTGGGTGGCTCAGTCGGTTAAGCAAGCGTCAGACTCTTGATCTCAGCTCAGGTCTTGACCTCAGAGTCGTGAGTTCAAGCCCTGCGTTGGGTTTCACACCCAGCATGAAGCCCCATGTTAAAAAAAGAAAAATTTATTTTTAAAAGGGGCGCCTGGGAGGCTCAGTGCAGCATTTGACTTCGGCTCAGATCAATATCTCACCGATCGTGAGTTCAAGCCCCACATTGAGCTCTGTGCTGACAGCTCAGAGCCTGGAGCCTCTGCTTCGGACTCTGTGTCTCCCTCTCTCTCTGTTCGTGTTCTTTCTCTCTCTCTCAAAAATAAATAAACATGAAAAAAATAATAAAGTAACCCAGCCCAGAAATGGAAATAGACAGTTAGTTGTATTTGATTCATTTAGAAGCAGTGCAAGGGGACCCCAACGTGGTGCCGTCCGAAGGAATTTTCTAGGGAAATGTTGATCATGCCTGGTTTCCACCCTGTGTGTCTTCAGAGCCCAGTGCCATGACAATGCAGCCCCCCCACCCAGTAGGCTGGAGACAGTATGGTACCTGGCAGGGCCCTGCGTGCACGAAATTCTCCTTGAATATATAAAGCACTCCAGGAAAAAATAAAATGGAAGCTATCCAATTGGACTAGCACATAAAATCTCTAGATAGTGGGTCAGAGAGGGATATTGATTTTCCTCATCGAAAGGAAAGACAGTCATCAAATTCGTAGAGACAGAAAGTAGAATGGTGGTTGCCAGGGGCTGAGGAGGGGGAGACGGGGGTGATTGTCTAATGGAGACAGCGTTTCGGTTTGGCAGACGGTGGGGGGGGTTGCACGGCAACGTGACAATGTGAATGTACCTCATGTCACTGACTTGTAAGACACATGCACTTCCGAATAGTTAGGATGGTGAATTTTGTGTGATGCGTATTTTATCACAATTCGCTTGAAAAGCATCTGAAACAACAACAACATGAAAGGAAAGGTAGTTTTCTTGTGAGCCCCACGTTGATGAAGAAACACTGGCCGGAGGAGCCGGGGGGCAGCAGACAGCATGAGTCCCTAGAAGGCGCTTTCTGGAAGGCGGCTGCGTTGGCATCTTGTCGGGAGGCTATTAGGCACTGTAATCCCAGCAGCCTCTGCAGGGCAGAGTTACACAGCCAGAAGGGGCTGGCCCGGGACTGGGGACACGCCGGAGGCAGCTGGAAGGGGAGAGAAGGAGGGTGTAACATCCTATGTCACTTGGTGCCCAGCTCTTTGCCAATGACTCTGGCACAAGTCGAGAGTCAGAAGGGGTCTGTTAGGGGCTCAGAGAGCACGCTCTTTGGCGTTTTCAGCCTTGTTCTGCGGCCCTGAGGTGCCCTGGTGCTGAGTCCAACTCTGAAGCCTAACCCGACCCAGGGACATGTCTTCCGCAGCAGGCAGGCGGCCAGTGTCGCTGATAGAATGCATTCTGTGACGGGGTCCACAGATGGTCAAAGGCCTTTGGAAGATAAAATAAACTCCTGCAGGGCCCCACCCCTGCACCTGCCCCCATTGCTCGCATCTAGCGGGGAGGCAGAGCCCTGGTCAGGAGTCAGACTGACCTGGGCTTGAATCCTGGCCCCCTGCCACTCCCTGGCTGTAGGAGTTGAGGTAAGTTATTGACCCGCTCTGAGCCTCTGTCCCCTCCACTCTAAAATGACATGAGCAACAGTGTCCTCGCCCAGGCCGATTGGGAGCATTGAAGGAGATGACAGCTTTGTTCAGACTGATGAGCGTCATGCCGGCTTGGGGCAGATATTTAGGTGCCCAGGCATGAGCAGACCCAAGGACGAAGGAGCCCGGGGCACGCCCCAGGGGGACAAGTGCTGCACGAAGCGTGTGATCCTGCTCCCTGGGAGGAGGGTGAACTTGGTCACTAGGGGACACTTCACAGAGGTACAGCCCGCCCACAGCTGGAGCAGAAGCCTCAGTTTCCCTCTGACACACACCTCAGATCGGGTCTTTCCTGAACCCCCAAGAGCCTCCCCATCACCTGCAGAATGAAGCCAAACTCGCTACCCTAATGATGAAGGTTCTGGAGAATCTGGCCCAGCCTCCTTTCTAACTTTATTTGATCCTCCACCAGTTGGATCAACTCCTTTCTCCATGCCTTTATTCATGTGATCCCTCCCGTTTAGAATGTCCTTTCCCCCTACCATAGGGTCCCTGTCAGTCAAGGCTCAGCTCAAATGTCACCTCTTCTCCAAACAGGAGTGATTTCCGCGTCTTCTTAGCTCCGGAGCGCTCTCCTTGGGGTCGGCTCTTCCTCTCACATGGTGAGGTTTATTCATGCAGCTGATCTCTCATCTCACACCGTACATCTTCTGTCCCGTGGGTTCACACGGGTCCATCCTTGGATCCCCTCAGCACCTACTCCAGAGGCTTCCATGTGGTGGGAGTGTCACAGGGAAGGAGGGAGGGAGGGAAGGCAAGAAATGCCTGGAGCTTTTCCAGATGAGAGGCAGTTATCCCTTCCACAGGAGAGCTGAGAAAGAATCCTCGGCTCTTCAGAGCACATGCCCCAAGGAGGGACAGCAGAGTGGGTGACAGGTGGCCATGGGCTGAAGGTGTCTCGTCCGCTGTCCTGTCAGCCGACCCTGAACCGCGCCGGGCAGGACCAGCTAATCTGAAGACCTCCTTCTTGCTCAGTACGTTCTTTAGAAGGATGCGCAGAACTCAGCAAAGCTGTTCTACTCACAGTTCTGGTGTTTTCTAGCAAATGATACAGATTGAAATCATCGAAGCAAAGAGGCGTATAGCAAAGCATCCAGGGTGGCCAGCTGTGTTCACCCAGGGGAGTCGTGTGCCCAGCGCACAGGGTGTCACGACACAGAGCACTGCCGGTCAGGGAGGCTCACCCGAGCTTGGCATCCAGGGTTTTTATTGGGGGGCTAGTCACGTGGCTGACTGCCCACATGGTTGACCTCGGTCTCCAGCACCTCCACAGGTCAAGTTGATACCACATGACCCAAGACGCATAGGTCACATTGTTAGCGTAGACTATCCAGTGTGCCCTAAGCAACCCCCTCCTTCAAGTAAACGTAAAGGTCCCCTCCTGAAAGCTGGGTCCACAGCTCTCATTGGCTCTCATAGAGGAGCGTGACCCAAAAGGAGTTAATGACTCTTCTCCATGAGTCTTTCCTAGTCCTGGAACCGAGGCATGCAAAGTAGAATCGAGAGAATGAGGTTTGACTCCAGCAATCCACTTTCCTTCTTACCCTTGACTAGAGCCCAGAACAAAACTCACAGAGCCGGATCATCTGCCCCACAAGCATAGAGGGTTGGGCCAGCCGCCCCCCAGTTTCCTGTCCGCCACATGCCAGGCACCCGGCCCTCTGCCTGCCCAGGGATTCGGCTCTAACCCCAAACACCTGATGGCCCTTTCTGACAAGCAGACATTTCCACCAGGACTCTCAGCTTCCAGAAACCTCTACCGAAAGATCGGTTTTGAAACCTGGGCTCCATTCTCAAACAGGGAGGCCACCAAGGAGTCACGCTGGGTCCCCTAGCCCCTTCCCAAACCCCATCAGGAAGGAGCTCTCTGTTCTGCCAGGCTGGCCGTCAGCACCAAGCGGAGGGAAGTCAGCTCTTGGCCCAGCATCCCTGCCCCAAACGGTGCTTGTGCCTGATGGAAAGTTTGGGCTGAAGGACACTCCCTTCCAAAATCCCAGGTTGGATATTTACACAACGTCTGAAATTAATGCAGAGAAAACCTCCAAGTGCCCTGCTGGAAGGGGAGGGGCCCAAGCCCTAGGTTTTTTTTTTTTTCCCACTGAGAGAACAGGGCGAAGCTAAGTGTCCCTGGTGAGTGAAGAGGAGGCACCAAGCGTGCCATGTACCCCTCCGCTTTAAACTGGTTTTACTGGCAATTTGCAGTTGAGAGTGGGGAGAGGTGGGCATAATGGGGAAAGGTTGGTAGTGTTGACCTGAATTCTGCCTTCAAGTGCCCCCCACCCTTGTCCAGGCATGTGCTTTGGAGCCAGGATGGCCACAGGCACCCAACCCTTGGGAAGCACCATCCGTGGCCAGCCTTTCTTCTCAGCCCCTGGACTCCACCTCCCTCCCGGCCCCCCTGGAAACACAGCCTTTGTCAGATTCCAGCATGGCTCTGAGTTCTGTTTTGTTCCTGGATACTGTCTCTGGAGTCGCTCACACTCCCTGCTTGGCCATCCTGCCCCATTCTTGGTCCTTTCCTAGCAGGAGAGGGGCATGAACAGATGTTTCCATGGGCCATGTATGGAGGTTGTCGTGGGCTACGGGAATGTTCCAGACTCCCCTGACAGTCCCTGCTCACAGTTTCCCATTCTCCTGGGCTTCTAACAGTCTCCAGGACCGAGGAGGTGGGAATGCTTTGCAATGAGGTGACATGATCAGTTATGATCAGTCTGGAGCTTGCCACTCACCCCATTCCCAACCTTAATCCAGAAGGGACAGTGCCCACTCATGAAGAGCCATCCATTTGTTTATTCAGTGAGTATCTCTTGTTTCTACTATGTGCCAGGCATTATTCTCGGACTACAGAAGTGAGCAAACCAGACAAAACTCCCTGCCCTCACGGAGCGTATGTTCTAGTAGGGGAAACAGGGAATAAACAAGAAAGGACAGTAATTTCCAATAATAATCATATCGATAAACAGTATCAGGGAGGCACTGGCTGGTGGCGAGGGAACAGGGTGGTCAGGAAAGGGATATTTGGGTTGAGCCTGCAATGCTGAAACGTGGCCAGTAGGGAAAGATCCACAAGCGTGTGCCAGGGAGAAGGAAGGGCAGTTGCAAAAGCCCTCACAGGGACACGAGTCTTTGTGTTTAAGGAACAGCTAGCGGGGCGCCTGGCCGGCTCAGTCAGAGGAGCATGTGACTCTTGCTCTCAGGGTCATGAGTGAGAGCCCCACATGGGATGTAGAGATTACTTAAATAAATAAAACTGGGGGGAAAAAAAAGGGAACAGCTAGAATACGGCTGGAAATAGAACTCTGAGACATGGCGTGTGCAGGAGCAGAGGCGATCATGTAGCGCCTTGCAGGCCGTGGCGGAAGTCTGGCTTTCACTCCGAGGACATTCCTCGTGCTTTGCCAGGAAGTGCATAGGCCAAGCTGCCCTTTGCCTTTGCCATCCCTTCCAACCTAAGCTTCCAACGTGATACGGGCTCCCTCCCTCCCCATTCCTGTCACCTCACCCAACAGGATCAGACTCCCTGGGTGACACAGAAACGTCCGTTTTGTGATTTGGAAGGAACAAGAGGAAGTTTAGGTCCCTGCCTCTCCTCCTGACCGGAGATTAGCCTTTTCCAGAGGCCTCACCCATGGACTTTCTGGCCAGAGATGCCAAGACGCTTGCCCAGGTTCACTCAAATAGCAAGTTACAGGTCAAAGGTGTGAACTCAGGTTGTGTGTTTATGGTTTCAACCTTCTCCCGTACCATACGTTACCCAGGAAAGTTGAGAGGCGGCCATGTTGGGAAATTGCATGGACCCTGGGTTCAAAGTAGACCCCAGAGAGCAGATGAGGAAGAGCGTACCTCTTGTCACAGTAGACCCACGTCAGACAGTTCTTACTGGCAAGGACAGTTTTCAGTGGGTGAAGGAAATCAAGACAGAAAGGCCAGAGAGGAAAGAGATCGATGTCCTCTAAGAGTTGTCTGTGCTCCGTGCCCTGACCAGGTCCCCGCCTTTCTCCTCCATGTTGTGCTCACCCCCCACCCCCAGGCAGGGCCTTCACCTACAAGACCATGGAGGCCTTCAGCAAAGCAAGGCCAGCTTTGTTTTCACTGCGGAGCCAGCATCCTGCTAGCCCCTGGTCAGGACGGCGAGGTTGGCCACAGATCGGCCTTGGCAGAAACAGCTCCCTGGGCTAATTTCTGAAGCTGACGTTCAGAAAGGGCTTCCTTCCCTTAGCTCCCCGTCCCTGTCCCTGTGGGACCGGCAGCACAGGAAGCAGCAAGGCGTTGGCCAGCTCTTCCAGCTGCCAGAGGCCAAGGTCCCCACGTGGCAGAGTGGGACAGTAGAAAGATCCAGAAGACCCAGCTCAGGGGAGGGCTCCGCTGGCTTTGCTGCTGAGTTGGCTGATGGGAATCCAGCTACTCCAAGTGATGTTCATGTTCTTGCAGGCACCCTGGCTGAGGCAAGACCCATTTCATCAGGACTGGATTACAGCTTTTTATTTTTTAATTCTAATTTAAAAATTTTTTAATGTTTATTTTTGAGAGAGAGGGAGAGCGAGCTTAAGCTGGGGAGGAGCAGAGAGAGAGGGAGACACAGAATCTGAAGCAGGCTCCAGGCTCTGAGCTGTCAGCACAGAGCCCAATGCAGGGCTCGAACTCACGAACTGCGAGATCATGCCCTGAGCCAAAGCCAGTCACCCAACCGACGGAGCCACCCAGGTGCCCCGTGATTAGAGCTTTTTAAAAACCCGCCTGGCAGTCCCTGGAAGGAAGTTGGCAAGGACGGCCTGCAGCCCTGCAGGGCAGAGGTGGGTTTGTGAAGAGTCCATATCTCTTCCTCGGGTACCTTCCCAGGGTACCTGACTTTGGGCTGCCGTGTTGGGCTGCCGAATCAGTCCTCCTTGGGTTTTAGGGGGCACAGGGAGAACCAGGACTTGGGGCACCTGCAGGACTCCTCCCTGCTGATGGAAGGTCCAAGGGTGGGTGAGGGCTCATTGGGAACTCACTGTGCCCCCCTGACTCGACGCTGCATGAATGTCAAGAATTTAAGATGCTTCAGTGACAGCAGAACAAATAACAAAATAGGAAAAAGGAAATCAAAGGTGTGGAAAAAGACACTGGCAGAGAGACACTAAGGAATAGGAGGAAGAGGGAGAGAGGAGGAAGAGGAGGAAATGCAGAAAGAATATTCACATCCACATGAAAACACCTTCACAATTCTCCTGGGGGGGGGGGGTGAAGCTTGCATTGTGATTCCAGTTTACAGATGGGAAAACTGAGGGCTTTCATGAGTTCCCCAGTGAGTTAGGACAGAGCTAGGACTGGAATCAGCTTCCTGGCTCCCCGTTTCCTTACCTTCCCACCATGTCTGTTTAGAGTATGGGGGAAATCAGCAGATTTTGGGGTCACTCTGGATAGATGTGTCCTTGGGGTGAGACCCTTGTCCCTTTCTGTATGCTGTGTTTGAAATCCCAATGTTAAGTGCATATGCCAATACCATCATTAGCACAATGGGGAAGGGGCTTGTCCCTGAGCAAGAGGCCCTGTTAGGAGATTAGCCTGCCAAGAAGTGATATGCTGGAGGCCAGTGGCTGGGGGAATGGGTGACCTTGGTCCTTTTCAATCCTTCCCTCGGGACTTAAGTCACGGACACAGAGCCACTTAGAAAGTTACTGACAAATCTTAGCGGTCAATCAGTCTACCAAATTCCAACGTCCACGGGTTCGTCAGTAAGTAGTATCAAACATCATTCATTGTTGGTCCCAGCGCCGTGTGAGTTAACATGGAGGGAATTCTTTTTTTCTAAATGAAGACTTGACTTTCATCCTTAGGGAGGTCATAATCTGCATGATGAGGCCAAACCAGCATCTATAGGAGAAAAAGGAAGTAAGAACCCGGCAGTAGCCCAATTGGGAGAGAAGAACCAGCCTTGTTCTTCATTTAGTATCAGTTACGTCCAGGAGTGCACTGATAAGCCCACTCCCCAAAAGTGAGAGCCTTCATTTCTGTGCCAGAAATGTTCCCATCATCAATTTCAAGCTACCGTCACTGAACACGGGGTTGGGAAGGGACACCTAAAATTGTCTCTGCCCAGCCACTCCAGTGGTTCTCCCTAGGGCCCTGGGAAGGGAGGACCCTATTTGTCATCCCCCTGGGCTGCACATGGGCTGGGACCTTCCCCAAGTCACGTGCCATATTGGCATGCTGGCATGTAACAACACAGCCATGTACATCACAAGTGAGCAGTGTGTATCTCTAGCTGAGATGTGTTGAATGCAAAACAGGAGGGGTGGGCCCCAAAGAGCCGTGTACCTCACAGGCACCCAACAAATGTGAGCCTCCAGCACCCCTTCTCCCCTCTCAGAGGCCCAGGGTGCTTAGGCCTCCATTCACTTATTCATTCATTCATTCATTCATTCAGCAGATCTTTCCTGATCGGCCTCTCTCTGTGCTCTGCTGGGGACTGGGGAGATAGGGAGGCACAAGATAGATGCGGTCACTGCCTTGTGGAGCTTAGAACATGGATGATGATGACCAGGTCCCTGGATCTGGTCCTGGCTCCATCTCTAACCGACTGTGTGGCCATGAACAAATCCCTTAACCTCTTTGGACCTCAGTTTCTTCACCTGTAAAACGAAGAAGTTGAACTTGACGTGCACTAATGTCTATTCAAGCTCTGACCTTCTGTGGCTCCAGGAAGGTGGGGGAAGGGGGTCTGGAAGGTACATGAGGCAGTGTTGAAGGAACTGGGCAGCTCTGTGGGAGAAGACAGGACCCCTGGAGATCTGGCATGAGTCCCTTGAAAGAGGGGTGAACATTTTTATTGAGGTCCCTTTGAGTGGAGCTCATGGGTGGAAACTATGGGGGGGGTCAGTTGGACCCCAGCTTGGAAGATGTTGAAAACCGTCCCAGCTGCCCAGCCATGGCATGAGCCGCCTTGTGAATGGCACCACCTCCTGTTCAGTTAGAGATGGAAGACCACCTATACCTCCGATGAACGTGGACAGGGTCCCTGGCAGGGAGGTCACCGCTGTAAAGCCCAAGCCACTGGACCCTCTTCTGGGCCACACATCTTGAGAGGCTCACCCAGTCCTGCCAGCAGGGACCTGGGGGGTGGGGACAGTGGGGCTGACGGATGTCTACTGAGTGCCAGACTCTGTCCTGGGTTCTGAGCTTGAGACACAGTCCCCGCCCTCGGGAAGGAAGCCTGACTGTCACATCATCTCCCTCAGTCCTCAAACAGCCACGGGGGTGGGTCCTGTGTTATTAAAGGAGGAGGTGGCCACGCCAGGACCAAGACTGGATCTCTCTGATTGGGGGGAGTGTGCGTCTCAGGTCTGGGGGTCTCCCCTGCACGTTTCTGGAAGAGTAATTCAAGGGTGAACTACCCATCCAGTCTCTTAATCTGATAGAGTAAAGGCTAAGGCCACGGCCAGGTTGGCAACCAACCATGTGACAGAGTCTCGCTGATGGGGAGGCGGAGGCTTTTCACACACACACACACACACACACACACACACACCCAGCTCAGCTTAAAAGCACGACTAAGCTTACTTTCCCCTGTCTGGTCTCCTGCTACTTGTTTCCCGAGAAAGACAATTCTTCGGTGACCAAACCCACCACACCTGGAGCCCCTCACCAGCGCCTACTTCCTGCTCCCTGAACTCCTCTTTCCTCTTCCTTCCAGATGCCCCCCGTCCCCTTCCTCTGCCCCCAGCCCCACGTCCCCCTTCGCCTCTACCTTGCTTTGCTTCCCATGGAGAAAGGGCCTCCCTGTTAACCGGCTGGCAAAGCCCATCTCTTCCCATGAAAGACTCAGTGAGTCCTGGGGACACTTGGAACCCAGACAGAATGGAATTTCTCCCTATTTTCTTTACAGCTGAGAAAACACACACAAACATAAGAGCATATTTATTGCGATGTTTCTATCCCAAAGTTTGTCTTTAAAAAAAAAAGAAGAAGAAATAAAATTAGCTTCTCTGCCCAGTCCCCCCTTACCCCAAACCTCCACCCTTTTCATTCCTGGTCGAGGCCAGGGAGAAAAACAGAGCGGGCCCGAGCCCCAGCGCCTCCCGGACAATGTCAGGCTTGTTCACGGGGTTTGGGAAGAAACACCCCTCCGAAAACATACACAACACTTCTCAGTGGAGGGTCTTCTGAGGGAGGAACAGGCCGGCCCTGTGTCTGGACTCGGAGTCCCTGAGGCTCTGGGAAGAGAGGAGCCCGCAAGTCTAGCCCCGTCCCCAGACCGGAGGGGACCCCTTACCCTTTTAGCCTCAGCGGGGCCGGAAGGGGGGGGTGTCACACTGAGCCCGGACGGGAGTGCCCGCAGCTCAGGGGCCCCTCACGGTCTCAGAACCTGGAACCCCGAGACTGTTTTTTGAAGGCGACATGGAAGGAGAAAGATCCCTGAGGAGAAGCAAGAGGCTGCTTGTGAGGCTTCTGGCATTTTCCAGACTTCGTATGGGGTGAGGGAAACATGCCTCATGCATTCATCTCTGGGCCCCCAGCAGGGCCCCCCAGACAGCCCTTCCATCCCTCAGGGGACCAACCAACGTACGTGGCAGGAATGACAGGTAGTGACGGAAAGAAAGGTCACTGAGAACAACAGGCCAGGACACCCAAAAGGGGTCCCCAGTGGAGTCGCCCCTCCCGCCCCTTCCCCCTCCCATTCCTGGGATGGGAGGGGCAGGACTGATGGTGACTGAGCCAACAGTGACACCTGCTGGGCCGTCAGACTCTGACACAGCGGAGGGGGGTCACCCCAGCTTCCGAAAGTTCCAGAAGTTCCATTCTTGTCTTTAGCTCCAGATCCTCCCCCTCTCCAGGGCCTCCTCCCTCCTCCCTGAGGAGCAGCTATGAAGCAGACACTTCCTAAGCCAAAATGAAGTGCTCCCACCCTGGAGGGGGTGGGGGGACCCGGGCAGGACCCTCCCACCGAACAGCTCAGGAGACATCGCCGGGCACGTGTCAGGGAGTGCCAGCCACAGCGTGGCTGCACCCTCTCCCACCGGCGATGCTCATCGTGGCCGCACATCAGAACCTTCTGGGGAGTTTCTGAAGTGCCAGAAGGCCAGGCGGACGCCCAGGTGATTTCAGTGTCAAGGCTGACCACCACGTCTCTGGTTGGTGTCTTATAAGTTTCACAGGGTGTTTCGAGGGTCTGCCTGCACTGGTCCACTTGGAGTCAGGAGCCCAGTTGTGCAGGGAACGCCTTTACGTTGTGATTGTCACTTATCTGTATACTTGGAGTGACCCTTCTCCAGCAAGCAAGGAAGGTCTTTCTGATCCGCATGAAGTCATTGTTCAGGGAAGTAGGCGGGACCCAGGGGTCCTGGGCTCTCATTGCTCTCCTTCGCTATCAATCTGCCCATCCCTGAGTCTTCCCAAGGGCCCTCGGGTGGACATCTTCCCCGGCAGGCCCCCGAATGGAGCATTCTTCATCCTAAAACACACATGGTTCTGAGTTTGAAGCTGGTGACAGAGACAGAATCAACTGGAGGCATGCATAGGTAGAGAAAGAGATTTACCATAAGGAATTGGCTCACGTGATTACAGAGCTGTCAGGCAAGCTGGAGGCCCAGGAGAGTCAGGGTGTCGCTCTAGCCTGAGTCTGAAGACTCGAGACCCAGGAAGAGCCACTGTCTGGGTTCAAGTCTGAAGACAGCTTGACGATCATCAGGGAGGAGGAACTCTCTCTCTCCTGGGGAGGTTCAGCCTTTTTGTTTTATTCACACCATCAACTGATTGGATGAGGCCCACCCATGTTAACAGGCCAATCTGCTTTACTTAGTCTACCAACTTATGAGATGTTCATCTCATCCAAAAACACCCTCACATGGGCGCCTGGGTGGCTCAGTTGGTTAAGCGTCCGACTTCAGCTCAGGTCATGATCTCACGGCTTGTGAGCTCGAGCCCCGCCTCAGGCTCTGTGCTGACAGCTCAGAGCCTGGAACCTGCTTCTGATTCTGTGTCCCTCTCTCACTCTGCACCTCCCCTACTCCACTCTGTCTCTCTCTCTCTTAAGAATAAATTTTAAAAAGTTAAAAACAAAAACACCCTCATAGACACACCCAGAATAATGTTTGAACAAAATATCTGAGCTGCCAGGGCCCAGTCAAGCTGATGTAAAATGAGCATCACGGGGATCCTTCAGGAGATTAGACGGAGGGAGGTTGCCTAGAAAAGACAGGATGAGGGGGCGCCTGGGTGTCTCAGTCAGTTGAACGTCTGGCTTCGGCTCAGGTCATGATCTCACAGTTTGTGGGTTAGAGCCCGTGTTGGGCTCTGTGCTGACAGCTCAGAGCCTGGAGCCTGCTTCAGATTCTGTGTCTCCCTCTCTCTCTGCCCCTCTCCTGTTCCCACTGTCTCTCAAAAATAAATAAAGAACATAAAAAAAAAATTAAAGAAAAGAAAAGACGGGATGAGGTCTCCAGACTCCCAGGTGTAATTAAAGTCTGTGACGGCTTTGTGAGGCCAGGATTCTTGCTGAAGGCGTCCCTCCCGCTGCCTGTAGCCTCTTTGTCTTGATGACTTCAGATCCTTGCACGTGGAGTTTAATCGTCCTGTGCCACATGACCTTCAACTTCACTGTAGCCGAACCTAACGCGTCTGCCTCCCTTCTTCCAGGTGAACTATGACCACTTTACTCTTGGTGTTTGTGACTCTGGGGGTCATCACGGCAGCCAGCTCGATAGAAGCTTCAGGTGAGGATACTCCCGTGCGGGTCTCACAGATCCAGCAGGCGCCCAACGTGGGTTCCGGGTGCTGGGTCCCCAACTTGGTGCTGCTGCCCCCAGGGTTATGACTTCCCCTTCCCTGGCCTTTTCCTGGCCTCGCCCCTTTCCAGTCGGACGAAGGCGAGGCTGACCGCAAGGGAGGAGTTGCCCGTGTGCAAGAACACACACGTGTGCAAGGACACACACGTGTGCGTCCAGGAGACCTTGCTCGGCTGACGCTTCTCCCCGCTGCGTCCAGGATGGACAGAGAGCATGACGGGGAGACCTCCTGGCAGGCGCCCATTTTCCCAGTCTCCCGTCTGTGGATCTTACCCCAAATTCCCACACGTTGAGCTTGGGGTAGAGGCAGGATAGAGATAAGCCAAAAGAGGAAAGAAAAGTTGTCAAGGGAGGATCAGCTGGAAGATCAAAGAAGAGAAACTTGCTTGAGAAATGGTCAGAAAGAAGCCCCTGACCAATCACACAAGTCTTCGTTGATCTTGGCAAGCTGTCCTCGGGAAGACCCCACGTGGTCTCTTTCATGCGGCAGGCACTAGGTGGGCTTTCGACCCCGGGATGGGTTTGCCCCAAAGTGAGCTGCATCTCCCTTAGACTCAGGCAGGAGATGCCCTGCCTCTGGCCCTCCTCCAGCCCCAGTGCCCCTTAAAGGATGAGGAATTGAGGAGTCTTCCGACAAGACACGTCCACACAGGTCTATGCTCCCCCTTAGACCATGCAGGGGACCCAGGATGCCCCCCAATTCCACACCCAAGTGGACCCAAGCTACTTCCCAGGACACCTGGGTCTCTCCTCTGGGCCCATCCTCCTAGATGGGGGACCACGCCCCCGGTGTGAGCCGCCCCAGGCCTGTAGGAGGGGTCAGGGCGCTTTGTGTGGGGTGTGGACGGAGCTGGGGGGTGAGGGCTGGGACAGGCACGGAGCGGAGAAGTGGCAGAAAGAAAGCGGGCCTCCCACTCGGCCGCCCAATCCAAAACTCCAAGGAATCCAAGGATTCTGAATGTGAATCTGGCTTCTCCTTTTGAAAGGTACCATTGTCAAATAGCAAGATAGAACCTATTTTATTTAATAGTCTGTGGCCTTGATTTATGACTTTTAAATATTTATACGCAGGCTCTTTGGGTCTCCATCTGTTCTTCTGCTCCGGGACCCACCTGGGTGGTTTGTCCACACCGGCAAACCCCTTCCTTGGGTTGGTTCAGAGCTTTAAAAACTGCAGAGTTGGACACTGCCGTCCCTTTTAGGGCTTCCCGGACAGCGTTGCGGCGCTTGGGCGGAGCCTCCAGGGGGAGATTTTTGTGGAGGGACCTGGGGGCTGGTTGCCTAGTACATCAAAAGGTCAGGGCTGGACCCCAGACATTCCTGGCACCCCCTTCCTTGCCGTGTTGTGTATCTATCACCCACAAATATCTGAAACAGTTTTATTTTCAACCCGTAGGCTCTCCCGGAGGAGGGGAAGAAAGGGTCCCATAAGTGTGTGACTCAGAGTAAAAGGTCCTATTTTTGCAAAAGCCGTTTCTTCCCATCCCTAGAGGATCTTTTAATTCTAACAGGATTTGGTCAACATGCTGTGTGTTTCCTGCTAACACTACCTGTGACCTTTGGTGGAGCTGATCAGATCCCACACCCGTCCCTCCTGATTCTTTGGGGACATACGTGAATGTCTGCTCTTCTCTGATGCTTCTCCAACCAGCCCCGCACCCACTCCCTGTTCCCCAACAGCGGAAGAGAATGCTTGTCCCTCAGCAAAGTCGGGATGGAGTCCAAAGTGGACCCCCTTCTCACCTTCAGGGTTTTGCACTCGAGCTTTAAACATCGTGTAGATTTTTTTCTTCCCCACAATAATTTTTCTGGCCCCCAAATAACTTTTTCCAAAAGCTTTGAGTCAAGCTGTCACTCCAGGAAGGTGGGACCTGTTTGTCTTGTGGCTTGGCATCCCCTGGGGTACCCCAGTTTGAGAAACAGAGAGGAGGGTCTCAGCTCGGAAGCTCTCCTGACCCTTCCTTGCAACCCTTTCCTGGCTTGTGGGCCAGAGACTTGTTCTAGAAAAGGTATGATAAGGCTTCCTGGGGATTCCCAATGGCACAGGAATGTCCCCCACCACAGAGACGAACACGCTCATGACTTTTGTCATTTCCAAAAGGACAGGGAGCCTGGGCAGTCCTCCTGGCGCTGACGGGCCTGTCTCTCCTCCACAGACCCTGACAACTCGCTAAGTGTCAGCATCCCCGAGCCGTCCCCGCTGCGGGCCCTCCTGGGGAGTTCCGTCACCATCCCCTGCTACTTCATCGACCCCATGCACCCCGTGACCACCGCCCCCTCCACCGCCCCCCTCGCCCCGAGAATCAAGTGGAGCCGCGTTTCCAAGGAGAAGGAGGTGGTGCTGCTGGTGGCCACGGAGGGGCAGGTGCGGGTCAACAGTGCCTACCAAGACAAGGTCTCGCTGCCCAACTACCCAGCCATCCCCAGCGACGCCACCCTGGAAATCCAGAGCCTGCGTTCCAACGACTCTGGGATCTATCGCTGTGAGGTCATGCATGGCATTGAGGACAGCGAGGCTACCCTGGAGGTCGTGGTGAAAGGTGAGAACCTCCCACAGGGACGCTGCTTCCCCTGCAGAAAGAACCAGAACGGTATCCTCACGGCAGTGGATGCAGGCCGACGGGTTTTCAAATCCCAGCTGCCCGCCTCAACCCCCTCCCCCAGCTTGCACCTCCCCCAGTCCAGTCGGTTAGCATCGGTTGCTGCCCCTGTAACACCATCATTCTGGCCTTCGAGCGAATTAAACAACGTCCTAGCCACGGTCGCATGTAAATGAAAGTTTGCGTTTCAGAGCAATCCCATGATTCAGTGGGCCTTGTGCTCCTCCCCATTTTACAGACAAGGAAACTGAGGTTAAGTGATCTGCCTGAAGTGAGTTAAGTGAGTCTCCTGACTCTTCATCCAGGAGTCTTTTCCCTCCCCCAGCCCCCACCCCAGCTCCATTCTGTTCCAGAAGCCAGAGGAAAAGGATGATGGGTCTCTGGTTCCCTTCTCCCGATGGTCCACAGGGAATGGTCGTGGCCTTTTCATTGGCTTGAGGACACGGCTCCCCCTAGGATGCCTCTGAGCTGAGGATACATGGGCCCCACTTAGAAAAGATGAGGCCCTGGAGTGCCACGGAAAAGTTAAAAGGAGGCAGATTTTAGTTCAGTTCAAAGAACTTTCTGATTATCAGAATCATAGATATTCAAAAAAGATGCCTCGTGAGGTAGTGAGGTCTCCATTACTGGAGGTATTTCAGCAAAGGCAGAAAGACTATCTGAGAATGTAAAGAGGAGATCTAGGCATCAGCTAGAGGCCCAGGGCAGGGGGTCCCTAAGGCCCTTAGGGACTATGGCCACAGCTCTTTGGGTCTTTGGTGACCGGGGGCTGTGCCTGACCTGCTCTCCTGCCCACGCGTGTCTTGCAGGCATTGTGTTCCATTACAGAGCCATCTCCACGCGCTACACGCTGGACTTTGACCGGGCCCAGCGGGCCTGCCTGCAGAACAGCGCGGTCATTGCCACGCCCGAGCAGCTGCAGGCTGCCTATGAGGACGGCTTCCACCAGTGTGACGCCGGCTGGCTGGCCGACCAGACTGTCAGGTGAGCCCCTCGCCGCCCCCCCCCCACCCGGGGCAGGATGGGCAGTGGGCTGGAACCCTGGCCATCCGACACTGCGGCCTCCCTCGTTGGGGCTGGAGTAACACCTTGGCCGATGGTAACAACACTTCTGTCACTGTTCAGAGACATGCAGCTTTGGGACTGTTCGATTGTGCAATGCGAGAAGACAGAGTAATGCTTCGGGTACTCTCTTTACAGCAAGTTCATCGTGTGCTTGTCTGGAAGCTCCAGTGCTGCTGTGGAAATACTTTTATTGGCCGATAGGAATTTTAAAATAAGACAGAACTTGCACAGAAGGCCTTTCTGTGCCTCTTAAAAATTTTTTAATGTTTATTTATTTTTGAGAGAGAGAGAGAGACAGAATGTGAGCAGGGGAGGGTCAGAGAGAGAGGGACACACAGAATCCGAAGCAGGCTCCAGGCTGTGAGCCGTCCGCACAGAGCCCGATACGGGGCTCGAACGCACAAACCGCAGGATCGTGACCGGAACCGAAATTGGACGCTAAACCGATTGAGCCACCCAGGCGCCCCTTGTTGTTTTTAATAATGCAAGATGTACATAAATTAAGCTTTTTGGTACATTTTCCCCCCAAGTACAGCTGCCGAGGGATGGGTAGCCCAGCAGGACAGAGCTCTGCCCTGGAGGGATCTCAGTCGGTGAGAGCGAGCCTGTTCAGGCAGGACGAGACATCCTTTCAGGAGGGATCAGTGATCTCGAGAGAAAAACCAGAACTTCCAAGCCTCCAGAGGAAAACAAAGCAAGATGTCTTTGCCATCTTGGGGTAGATCTTTGAGATTTTAGGACACAAGACCCACTCGAAGGAAAACACGACCAGACAGCAGCCTCGCACGGTGCAAGGGCCCGCCCCTCCACCTCAGAATCAGCCGGGCTCAGCCCACAGCTCTGTCCCTTAGCAGCTGTGTAACACTGGACAAAGTGCTTAACATCTCTGGGCCCCAGTTTCTTCCAGGTGAAAATGGAGTCTTTATAGCACTCGCCTTATTAGGTTGACGTGAGACTCAAATGATACGGAGCAGGGGTCAGCAAACGGTGCCCACAGCCCAAATCCAGCCCGCCCTTGTCTCTGGGCGTAAAGCTGTGTGGGAACCCCGTGGGGGGCTCACACCTCAGCGGCGGCGTTGAGTGGTCAGCTTGGGACCCTGGAGGCTGCAAGCTCTAGAATATTTACGGTCTGGCCTTTCTACAGAACAGCTTCGCAGGCCCTGCGACAGCACGTTCCGTACCGAGAGATAGTCGGTAAAGGGGCTGCCGAACTGTGAAAACACGCGTCTCCATAAAGCTTGGGAGAAAACCGTGAAATCAAGTGGTCCACACATCCAGGGCAGAGGCCGGCATGCGTGTCGGCGAGCCACCCACTTCCTCCCACGTCGGAGGGAGGGCACCAGGGCGCAGGCCACAGGCCCCTGCTGTTTCCTGAGTGTCACCACCCCGCTCTGGGTTCCTGGCAGGTACCCCATCCACACTCCCAGGGAAGGCTGCTATGGGGACAAGGATGAGTTTCCCGGCGTGAGGACATACGGCATCCGAGACACCAATGAGACCTATGACGTGTACTGCTTCGCTGAGGAGATGGAGGGTGAGGCCCCCCCCTTCCCCAAAGCCCACACCTGTGCCCTTCTCCCCACTGACCCTCGGGGCCACGTGGGCCTCCTCTGGGGCAGGGCGCTGGCCCAACTGCAGCCCAAGCTCAACACCTCTGCCATGCACAAAAAGAGTAGGGGGGAGGGGAGAGTGGGGGAGGGAAAGGGCCGCAGGGGCCCCAGGGACCTGCCAAGTGTCTGGCACTGCTACTGGGCCCAAGAAATGCTTGTCTCTGTCTCTCCCCTGGGACTGTGCCCACCAGCCGGGGTCCCCAGCTGCTCTGACCAGCCCATCACTGTCCCGGAGTCCACTGCACCAGCCCAGCCCAGCCACACTCACCAAGAACAACAGGCTGCTCCAGGCGGGCCCCCCAGAAACCTGGCTCCCAGGAGAGCTGGCCACCCCACTCTACTCTCTCAGCTCCCCCCACTACACCCCCCGCCAGCCCCCAGCCCCATCAAGGCAGTCCCCGGGGCTGGTTCCAGGAGGCCCTGGGGGGCAGCGGGAAGGGACCTGGAGTCTTTCTCTCGGAGTCTTTCTCTGCTTTGTAAAGGCTGCTGATTTTGGTCACAGTCAGAGCTTCCCGAGTCACCCAGGCATGTGGATGTCCTCTCTTCTCCCATCTGCACCCATCACGCCTCTTGACATTCCCAACCCCAGCCTCTGCCCCCATCCCGGCCCCACCCAAGTTTGCAGCTCCTCCCGGGATAAGACCTGAAGGCAGGGACAGCCCCTCACCTTCTCACCACTGGGCTCCCTCTCCTCATTCTCACTGCTGGGCCCAAAGCCTGTTAAGGAACCAGCCGTGTTCCCATTCTTGGGCCCTGCCCAGCAGAGCTGCCACCAAGTGGGGCCCACCAGCACTTTCCCCGGGAACAGGTGCCCACCACCTGCTCCTAAGTCCCCCATTCAACCTTCTCAGGGTTTTGCAAATAGTAAAAAGAGCTCAGAAGCCCCCACTAATGTCCTTACGGATGCTGCGGGGCCTAGAGACCCCAGTTTAGGAGCCACTGCTGTCAGGGTCAAAGTCCGATGCCTGCCCTTCCCATCCGCATGTGAATTTTTTTTTTAATTTTGTTAACTTTATTTATTTTTGAGAGAGACCCGGGGCGTGAGCAGGGAGGGTCAGAGAGAGAGGGAGACACAGAATCAGAAGCAGGCTCCAGGCTCTGAGCTGTCAGCACAGAGCCTGACGCAGGGCTCAAACCCACAAACTGTGAGATCATGACCTGAGCTGAAGTCGGACGCTTAACCAACTGAGCCACCCAGGTGCCCTGACTTAAGTCATTTCTTTTTTTTTTTTTTACATTTATTCTTTTTATTTTTTTTAACGTTTATTTATTTCTGAGAGAGAGACACACACAGCATGAGCAGGGGAGGGTCAGAGAGAGAGGGAGACACAGAATCTGAAGCAGGCTCCAGGCTCTGAGCAAATGGTCAGCACAGAGCCTGACACGGGGCTTGAACCCACCGACTGTGAGATCATGACCTGAGCTGAAGTCGGCAACTTAACGGACTGAGCCACCCAGGCGCCCCTCCAATGTGGATTTGTTTTTAAAGGATTGCTTGTATGGGCAATGCTTGCCTCCTAGGACAGATGCCCCAGGAGGAGGACGGTCCACTGCTGAGTGCTGGCAAGGGTGCTTTGGAGCAGGATTTGGGATCCCAGGAGCCACGTGGGTTGGCCAGGGATGTAGGGCAGGAGCGAGGAGGGAGGTCCTCACTCTGTGGCCCGGTCCTGTCCTTCGCAGGTGACGTCTTCTATGCGACATCTCCGGAGAAGTTCACCTTCCAGGAGGCAGGCGCCGAGTGCCGGCGGCTGGGCGCCCGGCTGGCCACCACGGGCCAGCTCTACCTGGCCTGGCAGAGCGGCATGGACGTGTGCAGCGCCGGCTGGCTGGCCGACCGCAGCGTGCGCTACCCCATCTCCAAGGCGCGGCCCAACTGCGGGGGCAACCTGCTGGGCGTGAGGACCGTCTACGTGCACGCCAACCAGACGGGCTATCCCGACCCCTCGTCCCGCTACGACGC
>PISW01012307.1:0-33556 GCA_004023785.1 Mungos mungo | reverse complement strand
GTCTTCTGGGAGAGAGGCTTATTACACTGGAATGGATGTAGGTTTGACCAAGAAGACAGGAGCACCAGAGTGCATGGACTTGGGATTTGGAAGAAGCAGGTTAAACAACCAGTGTTGACACAAGAAACCCTAGATAGGTGCTTAGATAGGAGTATTTGACCCGATGCTGAGAGGTGAGGGAGCCAAAAGCTCCAGCTGGTTTTTTTTTTTTTTTTTTTTTGTCTCCAGAGAGGCATCTCTGTCAAAGCCACCTCTCACAGACCCACTGCAAGAAGAGGGAAGAGTTCCTGCTCTCTGCACCTAAGGCGATCCCCAGGTTGAGACATCTGCCCCAGTGCTGTTTGTCTGCCTGCCTTCTCTCCAGGAGTAAGGCATTGCCTTCAGTGTTCTCTCCCTGCCAAATCATTGACCTTTAAAACTCAAGTCTTTGAGCACCACTAGTTGCAACAACTCACAAAAATCAATCCCTCTTATTTACCCAGCCAAGAGCTTTGAGGCTATGTTCTCCTTTTTCATTTCCCTGTGAACTCTCCTCTCTCAGTGCTCTCTCTGCAACCAGGGCTCTCCCTTGCAGCACCTGCAGCCCATTTCTTCCCAACCACAGCTCAGCACTTCCTACCTTCCTCAATGTGGCCTCTTCCCTCCCTCTAATTGTGCAGTTTGCTCTGTAAGTGCTTGGGTTGATTTCTTGGGTATTCAGAATGATTTAATAATATTCTAGTTGTGTTCCAAGGATGAGAAAGCCTAGCGTCCTCCTGCTATCCTGCCATCTTAGCATCATTTCTTGACAATTACTACTCCTTTGAATAGATACATTATTTTAGTTGTCCATTCTCTCAACAATTGACACCTGAACAATTTTCAATTTCTACCTGTTGTTAATAAAGCTTTTTGGATATTTACAAGGGTTTCTGTGGATATATGCATTTGTTCCTAGGTGTGGAATTGCTGGGTCAAATAGTAGATATATATTTAATGTTTAACAAAAGAGTTAGCTATTTTTTTCTAGTAAACAGATTATATTTGTTATAAGTATTCAAATAAACATTATTGGTGAATGTCTGATGTTAAGAATTTTGAATGTAAAATAATTTTCTTTCCATAGTGAAGAATAAGCAAACAAATGAGACTTCCCAATTTATTAGCTTATCTTGTTGATCACAGATTGCAAAATCTCTGACTACTTCTCTACCAAATTAATGAGAAGCTAAGCCTCCTCTATTAGTTTGTGAAGCCTACCAAAACAAAGTACCAAAGACTGAGCAGCTTAAATAACAGAAATTTGTTTTCTCACAGTTCTGGAGGTCAGAAGTTAAAGATCAAAGTGTCAGTAAGGTGTTTTGTTTTTTTTTTTTTGGTTTTCTTTTTTTTTTTGAGCCCTTTCTTCTTGGCTTATAGATGGCTGTTTTCTCCCTGTGTTTTCACATGGTGTTTCTTGTGTGTGTGTGTGTGTGTGTGTGTGTGTGTGTGTGTGTGTATTCTAATCTCTTCTTTTTTTAAGTTTTTTTAAAAATATAAATTCAGGTATAATTCTGTTGTTCAATTTTGCATTATAGGCACTATATGTGAACTGTAAATACTCCATATTTTTTCCAACCTTAAATCTTCAATTTTACTTATTTATTTTTTATTTAATCTCACGGTTACATTCACTTTTAGGTCTCTCAGTTTCTCAAAGGATTCCTACTGCATTCGACGTCTGCCCTTTTGGGTGATATTAACCAGATGAACTGTAATTAATCTAGGAAAGATACCCAGGAGATAGAACTGTAAGAATTCCAAATGATTATCAGTCGTCTTTTTAGCCTAACAAGCCCCATGATGATTATTCAGATACATAATTTTCAAAAAGTTGTATTAGACTAAAAAATCTTACCTCATTATTTCAATTAACATATCTTAAAAATTATTTTTTGCCAAATTAGTGTGTGGTGTTTTAATTATGCCCAAATATGTATGTGTGTGTTTGGGAAGAATAAGTGCTTTGAACTCAAGTTGCCTATGTGATTCCACAATGGGAATTTCATAGCCAGAATGGAATATTCTTAAGTGTCCCATAAGAAGAAACCATGTGTTAGTGGCTCAATTTGATTTATTTAAAAATAATGAAATTTACTTTTACCTGCTTGAACTAAATATCCATTGGGACACATACTTCCCAGAGATATTGAAGTATGGGGATAATGAGGCCAACCTAAAGGTCAATGAGCAACTGATGCTGTCAGTCCCTGCAAAGTACACCTAAAGGAAATATTTTTGTATTGAATAAATGCAGTATATTCAACTAGGTGGAAACCTCAACACACATGTTAAGCTAAAGTAGCTCCTATGTGAGATATGTGTTAGCTCTAATAAAACTGGAGGAGAAAATTAACCTTCAATAATATTTATACAAGTTTTGGAGACACAAAAGTTGGTTTACACAATCACTTTCAAGAAGTTTGTCTTCAAGTTTAAAGCCTTATTTAACTGCTAAAACTTTTATTATACTAAATAAATTAATACATCAGAATTACAAATAGTCTTGCTTTCATTGGTCATTAGTATTATGCTTTCTGAAGAAATCCAAAAACTTGAATGGAATTAAACTCTAATATGTCATAGCATTCGTATGTAACATTAACAAGGATTTTATTCCCTTTTAGTGAAACTTCAAGATTGTGGTTCCTGAGTCACACTTCTAGAAAGCACACATTTTAACAGAACCCCCCATTAGGTATTTTCTGTAAGACACCAAGTCTCGAAAAAGAATAAACATTCAGTTGTATGATTCACCTTGTTTATTTTATTCTTCTCTTTTACATGTTTATGTGCAAGTTTCCCTTGCAGTTTTTTTTCCAACTCTAATCAATAAAATAATCACTACTACTTTTACATCCAATATTAAAATATATTTAATAGTTTTTACTTCATGAATTTATTTTTATTTAAACCATTTTTAATCTTCACCTTTCAAGTAAAAATCCCTTCACTTCAATCTTGGTTACTTACTTTGAGGAGTTGGGATTTACTGGAGATAACATTTATACTGAACTCGGACAATAACCCAACTGGTGTGACTAACTCAGTTTCTAAAATATAGAAAGATTCTCATGCTAGTTTGTAAATAGTTAATAGCACTTCAATCTTTGACTTTTGACCATGACTTAGCTGGTCAGAGAGTCTCCACCACTCTGCTCCATGCAGGTACTATGTCTGTTCAGATTTATCAGTCTGTGTCAGTCATTCTTCCAGAAGTCCTGCCTCCTACCAACACCACTGGGTCTCTGAAGACAAAATATTATTTTAGAATTAATAAAATTGATAATCCTATATCCAGACATATCAAAAAGAAAAGATAACTGACCTAAGTAAATAAAATCATAAATATAAGAAGAGAGATGGCAAACAACACAACAGAAATAAAAAACAATTAGAAGATCATATTATGAAAAATTATATGCCAACAAATTAAGAATTCTGGAAGAAATGGATAGATTCCTAGCAATATATAAACTAAGAAAACAGAAACAAAAAGAATTAGAAAGTTTGAACACCAAAAACCAGGAAATAAATTGAATTCGTTATCAAAAATTTCTCAACAAAGAAAAATCCAAGATCAGATGGCTTCCCAGGGGAAGACTATCAAATATTTAAAAATGAGTTAATACTTATCCCTCTCAAGCTGTTCCAAAAAATAAAAATTGGTAAAACTTCCAAGCTCATTGCACATAGCCAGAATTACCTTAATTCCAAAATCAGACATGAACCCCTACTAGGGAAAAAAAAAATAACAGGCCAATATCCCTGATGAATGTGGGTGCAAAAGTTCACAAGCTACTAATCTAAAAGTGCATTAAAAGAATCATTTATCACCATCCAGTGGGATGTATACCTGAGCTACAAGAATGGTCCAATATTTGCAAATCAATCACACACCACATTAATAAAAGAAAAGATAAGAAACAGATGATCCTCTCAACAGATTCAGAAAAAAAGCATTAGACAACGTAGAGCACTCATTAAGAAAAATCTCCACAAAGTAGGGAAAGAAAGAACATACCTCAACACCAAATACCATAAATAAAAGAGTCACAGTTAATATCATTTTTAATGGGGATAATCTGAGAGCTTTTCCTCTGTAGTCAGAACAAGACAGGAATGTTTACTCTCACGATTGGTATTTATTTATTTTCTCAATGATAACTTTTTTATTTCATTTTTAATATGTTACTGTCAAATTAGGTTCCATACAACATCCAGTGCTCATCCCAACAAGTGCTTACTTAATGCCCATCACTTTCTTTCCCCTCTTCCCCACACCCCGTCAACCCTCAGTTTGTTCTTAGTCTTTAAAAGTCTCTTGTGGTTTTCCTCCCTTCCTCTGTGTAACTTTCCCCCCCATCTCCTCCCCCATGGTCTTCTGTTAGGTTTCTCAAGATCCACATATGAGTGAAATCATGGCATCTTTCTTTTTCTGACTGACTTATTTTACTTAGCATAATACCCTCCAGTTCCATCCACTTTGCTTCAAATAGCCGGATTTCATTCTTTCTCATTGCCAAATAGCATTCCATTGTATAAATAAACCACTTTTTAAAAATCAATTCATGAGTTGATGGAAATGTAGACCTTTTCAATAATTTGACTATTGTTGAAAGTGTTGCTATAAATATTGGACTTCATGTGACCTTATGCATCAGCACTCCTGTATCCCTGGGGTAAATCCATAGCAGTGGATTGTTGGTTCACAGTGTAGTTCTATTTTTAATTAGTTCTGTTTTCCAGAGTGGCTACACCAGTTTGCATTTCCACCAACAGTGCAGAGGGTTTCCGTTTCTCCACATCCTTGCCAGCATCTATAGTCTCCTGATATGTTCATTTTAGCCACTCTGCACTAAAGTGATATCTCAGGGTGGCTTAGATTTTTATTCCTCTGATGATAAGTGATGACGAGCATCGTTTCATGTGTCTGTTGCCCATCTGGATGTCTTTTTGAAAGACTGTATGTTCATGCCTTTTGTCCATTTCTATTTTTGTTTGTTTTTAATTTATAATAGTTTATTGTCAAATTGGTTTCCATATAACACCCAGTGCTTCTCCCTACAAGTTCCCCCCTCCATGACCATCATCCCTCTTTTCTCCCCTCCACCTTCAGTCCTCGGTTCGTTCTCAGTATTAAATGGTCTCTCATGATTTGTGTCCCTCGCTCTCCTCAACTCTCTTTCCCCCTTCCCCTCCCTATGGTCCTCTGTTAGGTTTCTCCTGTTCTCCTGTTAGACCTATGAGTGCAAACACATGGTATCTGTCCTCTGTCTGCCTTATTTCGCTTAGCATGATACCTTCGACGTCCATCCACTTTGACAAATATGGCCATATTTCATTTGTACTCATTGCCATGTAATACTCCATTGTGTGTGTGTGTGTGTGTGTATACACACACACACACACACACACACACACCACGTCTTCTTGATCCATTAATCAGGTGATGGACATTAGGCTCTTTCCATAATTTGGCTATTGTAGAAAGTGCCACTATGAACTTTGGGGTACATGTGCTCCTATGCATCAGCATTTCTGTATCCCCTGGGTAAATCTCTAGCAGTGCTACTGCTGGGTCATAGAGGAGTTCGATTGATAGTTTTTTGAGGAGCCTCCATACTGTTTTTCCAGAGTGGCTGCATCAGTTTACATTCCCACCAACAGTGTTGGAAGGTGCCCGTTTCTCCACATCCTCACCAGCATCTATAGTCTCTTGACTTGTTCATTTTAGCCACTCTAACTGGCATGAGGTGGTATCTCAGTGTGGTTTTGATTTGAATTTCCCTGATGATGAGTGATGCTGAGCATCGTCACATGTGCCTGTTTGCCATCTGGATGTCCTCTTTGGAAAAGTGTCTGTTCAGGCGTTTTGCCCAATACTTCATTGGATTGTTCGTTTTTTGAGTATGGAGTTTTGTGTGTTCCTTTTAGATTTTGGATACTAGCCCTTTATCTGATATGCCATTGGCCATTATCTTTTCCCATACTGTCAGTTGCCTATTAGAGGTGTTTTTTTAAATTTATTTATTGCTTCCTTTGCATTGCAGAAGCTTTTTATCTTGATGAGGTCCCAATAGTTCATTTTTGTTCTTGATTCCCATGCCTCTGGTGTTGTGTCCAGGAGGAAATTGCTGCGATTGAGGTCAAGGAGGCTATTTCCTGCTTTTTCCAATAGGGTTTTGATGGTTTCCTATCTCACATTCAGGTCCTTTATTCATTTTGAGTTTATTATTTGAATGGTGTAAGAAAGTGGTCTAATTTCATTCTACATGTTGCTGTCCAGCTCTCACAACACCATCTGTTGGAGAGGCTGTCTTTTTCTCATTGGATACTCTTTCTTGTTTTGTCAAAGATTAATTGGCCATACAATTGTGGGTCCAGTTTTGGGCTCTCTATCGTATTCCATTGGTCCATGTGTCTGTTTTTCTGTCAATACCATACTGTCTTGAGGATGACAGCTTTGTAGTAGAGGCTAAAGTCTTGGATTGTGATGCCTCCCGTTTTGGTTTTCTTCTTCAATATTACTTTAGCTATTTGGGGTCTTTTGTGGTTCCATATGAATTTTAAGATAGTTTGGTCTAGCTCTGAGAAGAGTGTTGGTGCAAGTTTGATGGGAATTGCATTGACTGTGTAGGTTGCTTTGGGTAATAATGACATTTTCACAATGTTTATTCTTCTGATCCATGAGCACGGAATGTTTTTCCATTTATTTGTGTCTTCTTCAATTCCCTTCATAAGTCTTCTATAGTTGTCATCATACATGTCTTTTACATCTTAGGTTAGGTTTATTCCTAGGTAATTTATGATTTTTCGTGTAATTGTGAATGGGATCTGTTTCTTTATTTCTCTTTCTGTTGCTTCATTTTTGGTGTATAAAAATGCAACCGATTTCTTTACATTGACATTGAACCCTACAACTTTACTGAATTCATGGATCAGTCCTAGAAGGCTTCTGGTGGAGTCTTCCGTGTTTTCCATGTAGAGTATCATGTCATCTGCGAAAAGGGAAAGTTTTACTTCATCTTTGCTGATTCTGATGCCTTTTATTTCCTTTTGTTGTCTTATTGCTGATGCTAGGACTTCCAACACTAAGTTAAACAACAGTGGTGAGAGTGGACATTGCTGTCGTGTCCCTGATTTCAGGGGGAAAGCTCTCAGTTTTTCCCCATTGAGGATAACATTTGCTGTGGGCTTTTCGTAAATGGCTTTTATGATGTTTAAGTATGTTTCTTCTATCCCGACTTTCTCAAGGGATTTTATTAAGAAGGGATGTTGTACTTTGTCAAATACTTTTTCTGCATCTATTGACAGGATCATGTTTTTTTTTTTCTTTTCTTTTGTTAATGTGATGTATCACATTGATGGATTTGTGAATATTGAACCAGCCTTGTAACCCAGGAATAAATCCCTTTAGATCATAATGGATAATTCTATTTACATGCTGTTGGATTCGATTTGCTAGTATCTTGTTGAGTATTTTTGCATCCATATTTATTAAGGATATTGGTCTCTAGTTCTCTTTTTTTTTTGTTGGGACTCTGTCTGCCTTATGAATCAAAGTGCTTTCTAGAATGAGTCTGGAAGTCCTCCTTCCATTTCTCTTTTTTGGAATAACTTGAGAAGGATCGGTTTTAACTCTGTTTTAAATGTCTGGTAGAGGGGCACCTGGGTGGCTTAGTCGGTTAAGCGTCTGGCTTCCACTCAGGTCATGATCTCTCAGTTCGTGGATTTGAGCTCGCATTGGACTCTGTGCTGACCGCTAGCTCAGAGCCTGGAGCCTGTTTCAGATTCTGTGTCTCCCTCTCTCTCTGACCCTCCCCTGCTCGTGCTGTCTCTCTCTGTTACTCAAAAATAAAGAAAAAACGGAACAAAAATTTAAATGTCTGGTAGAGTTCCCCTGGGCATCCATCCAGCCCTGGGCTTTTATTCGTTGGGAGATTTTTGGTAACTGATTCAATTTCTTCACTGGTTATGGGTCTGCTCAGATTTTCTATCTCTTCTCTTTTGAATTTTGGTAGTGCATGTGTGTTTAGGAATTTGTCCATTTCTTCTAGGTTGTCCATTTTGTTGGCATATATTTTTTATAGTAATCTCTGATGATTGCTTGTGTTTCCAAAGGTTCTGTTGTAATCCATTTTCCTTCAGGATTTTGTCTTTTTGAATGTTCTCTCTTTTTTTTCTGAGGAGCCTAGCTAGAGGTTTATTAATTTTATTTTTTTCAAAAAACCATCTCTTGGTTTCATTGATCTTTTCCATTGTTTTTGTGGATTCTATCTTGTTTAATTCTGCTCTGATCTTTATTATTTCTTTTCTTCTGCTGGGTTTCGGGTGCTCTTGCTGCTCCCTTTCTACTTTCCACTGGTGCCCTGTTAGATTTTGAGTCTCCACTTTTTCTGGTTTGTTGAAATAGACCTGGATTGCAATTAACTTTCCTCTTAGCACTGCCTTTGATGCGTCCCAGAGAGTTTGGATTGTTATATTCCCATTTTCATTTGTTTCCATATATTTTTTAATTTCCTCTCTAATTACCTGGTTCACCCAATCATTCTTAATAGGGTAGATTTTAACCTCCACATTTTTGGAGGTTTTTCAGACTTCTTCCTGTGGATGATTTCGAGTTTCATAGCATTGTGATCTGAAAGTGTACATGGTATGATCTCAATTCTTTTGTATTTATGGAGGGCTGTTTTATGACCCAGTATGTGATCAATCTTGGAGAAAGTGCCTTGTGCACTTAAGAGGAAAGTGAATTCCCTAGGGTCAGGATGCAGAGTTCTCAATATATGTCTTAATTCCATCTGCTCCAGAGTGCCATTCAGGTCCATTGTTCCTTTAGTGATTTTTTGTCTGGTTCACCATTGTTGTAAGTGGGGTATTAAAGTCCTCTACAATTAGCACATTCTTATCAATAAGATTGCTCTGTTTTATGTTTTTGGGAGCTCCAAAATTTGGCATATAAATGTTTCTAATTGTTAGGTCTTCCTGATGTAGATACCCTGTAATTATTATATAATGTCCTTCTTCATCTTTTGTTACTAGCTTTAATTTAAAGTCCAGTTTGTCCGATATAAGTATGGCTACTCTGGCATTTTTCTGGCATCCAGTTGCATGGTAGATATTTCTCCATACCCTTACTTTCAATCTTAAGGTGTCTTTAGGCCTAAGGTGAGTCTCTGTTAGACATAAAATAAATAGATTTTGGTTTTTGATCCATTTTGCTGCCCTGTGTTGTTTAACTGTAACATTCAGTCAATTTACATTCAGTGTTCTTATTGAAAAATGTGAGTTTAGATTCATTGTGTTCTCTGTAGTGTTCATGTTTGTATTGATATCTCTGGTGTCTTATATTCCTTGCTACCTTTGTGTCATAGAGTCCCTCTTAGAATTTCTTGTAGGGCTGGTTTAGTGGTGATGAATTCTCTCAACTTTTGTTTATTTGGGAAAACCTTTATCTCTCCTTCTATTTTGAAGGACAGGGTCGCAGGATAAAGAAGTCTTGGTTGTATACTTTTCCTGTTCATCACAATGAAGCTTTCCTGCCATTTCTTTCTGGTCTGCCAAGTTTCATTAGATAGGTCTGTAACCTCTCTGATCGGTTTCCCTTTGTATGTTAAGGCCCTTTTATCCCTAGCTGCTTTCAGAATTCTCTCTTCATCTTTCTATTGCCAGTTTCACTATGATATATCATACTGAAGTTTGGTTCAGATTACGTCTTAGGGGAGTTCTGTATGTCTCTTGGATTTCAGTGTCTTTCTCTATCCCTAGATTGGGGAAATTTTTGAGTATAATATGGTCCAGCACCCCTTCAGGACCTCTCTCTTTTTCTTCCTCTTCAGGAACTCCTATGATAGGGACATTATTCTGTTTGTATCATTCAGCTCTTGAATTCTCCTTTCATGCTCCTGTATCAATTTCTCTCTCTTTTTCTCGGCTTCTTCTTTTGCTATAACTGTGTCTTCTAATTCACCTATTATCCTCTCTGTTTCTTCAATCCGTGCAGTGGTAGCCTCCATTTTATTATTCATCTCATTTATAGTCTTTTTTAACTCATCAAGCTACTTTGAAGGTCCCTAGTCTGTGTATCAATAGCTTCTTTGATGGTTTGCTCAAGTCCAGCGATGAATTTTATGACAATCGTTCTAACTTCTTGTTGAGTTTTGTTGCTTGTGTCTGATTTGAGCAGTTCTGTAGCTGTGATTTCTTCCTGGAGTTTCTTTGAATGCAAGTTCTTTCGTTTCATCATTTTGGCTAGCTTTCTGTCTCTTGTCAGTTTTAAAAGTTCATTCTGCACTGTGTGTCTATTAGTATTTCTCGATTGAAGGAGACCCTTTGACTGTCTAGGATCTGTCGTTTCCAGAGATTTTCTTTTAATGGTCTCTCGGTTTCTCTTGTTATGCCTATGATTAATATATTTCCCTACTCAGCAATATTTGGGCCTTTTCACTATGTGTAATTTTGGTTGTTTCTTGAGGTAGCCCTGAAAAGGAAAACAGACAGACAAACACACAGAGAACAAAAGCACACAAATGTACTGACAGAACAAGTAAAGAAGCAAATTAAAAGGGGAAAGAAAAAAAAAGACCAGGAAAGAAAAGAGAGAGAAAGAGTGAGAGAGAGAAAGCATGTGGGGGGGGCCAGTGACAGCCAGAGATAAAAGACTGTCTGAGGGCTTAAAACCTGTGGAGGGGGGAGATAAGGATGAGATAAAGGAAAAACTATCTGGATGGTAAGAGTTGATCTAAGCACAGCAGTGCCTAAGTATTGTTCTTTCCCAGACTCCAGGGGGAAAGGAGTAAAGAAGGAAATAGGAAAATGGAAAAGAGAAGACAGGGCAAAAATTAAAAAGTAAAAATATTAAGCAAAAAAACAAGCAAAGAAAAGAAGCAAAAGCACAGCAGCTCTCCAGAGTGGATGGGCGTGGCTTGGTGTAGGTTGGTCGGGTCTCAGGGACTGCTCTCTGAGGCCCCACCTTGGTGGATGTGGGGAATAGAATGGCGACCCCAAACCCCCCTCAGACCATGCGTTACCAGCTACTTTCTTGAGTCCAACCTCTTGTGCCTCGGGCAGGTCTAATTGTTTCTGTTTTTTAAGTTCTGCCAGGTTTCTAAGTCATGCCCATGCACGTGATGTTGCCACCACAGTTAAAATCTGCAGGCAGGTGGCTTTCTGGGCAGGATTGAGTAGAGGGATTGTGAAGCCATTCCCCCCTCCCCAACTCTCCATAGGCGAGCTGCCAGGGCCAAGGAAGAACAAGCCCACTGATTTTGACAAAATTTTCTCTCTGCACACAATAGCTCTCAGTCCCGGGCGAGATCTCCCCTCTCCAGAGATGATGCTATGAATGACTCAGTCTCTACTTCTCTTCCCCTGGTCTCTCTGCTGTCCTGCATGGCAGTGTTGTACGCGAGGCTCTGCAGATCTGTGGGCCTCTGGACAAACAGTTGCCCCGTGCATGTGGCTCCCCACCGATCCGTGCACCTCGGGACTCACAGCCACCCCGCCTGAACAGCTGTCTGGATCTGTGCACCTGTGGACACACGGCTCTCTGCAGGCCCAGTGCTAAGCATCTGAGTGCTTTGTCTCCAGGCTCCAACTGGGCAGGCGCTCCATCCCCCAATACTCCGGTCCCAGTTCATACTCACTAGGCATCCATGAGACAGCTGTAAATAAGGGGTCTGTGAGCACACCTTCATTCTTGGATATCAGAAAGCTGTGGCTTTTAATTCTTCTTAGTTTGATAATCGCGGGCAGACAGAGGTAATGGGGCTCCTTACTTCTCCACCATCTTGCCCAGTCTCCCCACAGTATACATTTATGCTGCCAATAACAGATGCACTTTAGATCTCAAGTCACCAGCAGAATAAAATTGAGGGGATATGGAAACATTGACCATGCACATGGATTTCAAAAGAAAGCTTGAGAAACAATATTTTTAACAGATATACTACATTTTAAACAAAAGACTATAACATGAAGAAGGGCAATATGTCATAATAAAGGAGACTGTCCAACAGAAAGTTGGATCCCTGCCAGCTCCAAAAGAAACTGCCCCTTCCCCCTACGAGATCCCAGCTAAGAAACCAAGCCCAAAGGAAGTACATCTCATCTGTGGTACCATTAAAGTGCATGGACTAGGATTTTGAAAAGAGGCAGCCTGGAAAATACAGCTTGGATCTGCTGAGGCACAAGGAGATCGGACTCATTAGAGTGGCCTGCTGCGCTTACTTCAGTGGAGCTTGGAACGCCTCCATTCATCCTCTGCAACCACCAAGGCGGGGCTTCCTAGAACAGCCCCCCAAGACCTACATTCACCAAACCACGCCTATCCACAAGGGGGGGCTGTTGTTTTTTTTCTTTTTTTGTACTTATTTTTTATTATTATTATCTTTTTTACTTTTTGAAAATTTTTAAATTTTTACTCCTTATTTTCCTTTTTCCTTTCTCCCTCTTCTTTTCCCCTCTTGCCATCCAGATATATTCTCCCTATCTCATCCTTATCTCTTCTCTTGACTGGTTATACACTTTTAGGCTGTCTATTGTCCTTAGTTGTCTCTGTCCCCCTTTATTTTCTCTTCTTTTCTTCTCTTTCCTCTCCATTTTCTATTCTTCCATTCCCCCTTTAAATTTGTGTGTTTGTTTGATTTGTCTGTGCATTTGCGTGCTTCTGTTCCCTGTGTGTTTGTCTGTCTGATTTCCTTTCTAGGGCTACCCCAAGAAACAAGCCAAAGTACACATGACAGTGGGTCCCAAATATCACTGAGTAGGGAAATAAAATAATCAAAGGCACAACAAGAGAAACTGAGAGACACCATTAAAAGAATATTTTCTGAAATGACAGTCCCTGGACAGTCAATAAGCCTCCTTTAACAGAGCAATACTAACAGGTGCACAGTGCACAATGAACTTTTTAAAAGTGACAGGAGACAGAAAACTAGCCAAAATGACAAAACGAAAGAAATCTCCCCTGAAGAATCTCCAGGAAGAAGTCATAGCCACAGAACTGCTTAAAACAGACCTGAACAACATAACAAGAATTTAAAAACTTGCCATAAAAGTAATCACTGGGTTGAAAAAAGCATCAGAGAAGCAACTGAGACAATGACTAGGGACTTTGAAAATAGGTGTGATGCGTTTAACAAAAAAGGCTATAAATGAGGTGAAAAATAAAATGGAGGTGGCCACCTTAAAGATCTAAGCAGCAGAGAGAATAGGTGACTTAGAAGATATAGCAGAAGATGAAGCTGAAAAAAAGAGAGAGAAATTGATCCAGGAGCAGGAAAGTAGAACTTGAGACTTGAGTGATACAATCAAACAGAACAACATCCATAACATACGAATTCCTGAAGAGGAATAAAGAGAAAGAGGTCCTGAAGAGATACTAAACCAAATTATAACTGAGAATCTCCCAAATCTGGGAAACGAAATACACATTCAAATTCAATAGGATCAAAGAACCCCTTAAGACGTAATTTGAATCAACATTCAGTGAGACATATCAGAGTGAAACTGGCAAAATATAAAGAGAAAATTCTGAAAGCAGCTAGGGATAAAAGGGCCCTAACATACAAAGGGAAACCTATCAGAGTGGTTACAGACCTATCTAATGAAACTTGGCAGAGCAGGAAGGAATGGAAGGAATACTTCAATGTAATGAACAGAAAAAACATGCAGCCAGGAATCCTTTATCCAGCAAGCCTATCATTCAAAATAGAAGGAGAGATAAAGGTGTTCCCAAGTAAATACATATTGAGAGAAGTCATGATCACCAAACCAGCCCTACAAGAAATCCTAAGAGGGACTCATTGAGGGAAAAGTCTCAAAGAATAAAAAGTCCCAGAGACACCCCTATAAACATAAATATTATAGGGAACACATTGAATCTAAACCCACATTTTTCAATAATAACACTGAATGTAAATAGACTGAATGATCCAACCATACGACACAGAGTAGAAAAATGGATAAAAAAACAAAATTCTCTACTTGCTGTGTACAAGAAACTCATCTTAAACCCGAAGATACCTTCAGGTTGAAAGTAAAGGGATGGAGAAATATCTGTCATTTGACTGGAAGCCAAAAGAAAGCTGTAGTAGCCATACTTATAGCAGACAAACTGGACTTTAAAGGCAGTAACAAGAGATGAAGAAGGACATTATATAATAATTACAGGGTCTCTCCATCAGGAAGTGATAACAATTATAAACATCTATGCACCAAATTCAGGAGCGACCAAATACATAAAACAATTATTCACAGACAGAAACAATTTTATTGATAAGAATGTGCTAATTGCAAGGAACTTTAATACTCCACTGACGGCAATAGATCAACTAGACAGAAAATACTAAAGTAACAATGGACCTGAATGACACATTGGAACAGATGGAATTAATAGATATATTTAGAACTCTGCATCCAGAAGTTAGGAAATTCACCTTCTTTTTGAATGCACATGGCACATTCTCCAATATAAATCACATACTGGGGCATAAAGCAGCCCTCCATAATTATAAATGAATTGAAATCATACTATGCACACTTTCGGATCACAATGCTATGAAACTTGAAATTAACCACAGGAAAAAGTCTGGAAATCCTTAAAAAATGTGGAGGTTTAAAACCACCCTAGTAAAGAATAATTGGGCTAAGCAGACATTTAGAGAGGAAATTTAAAAACATACGGAGACAGATGAAAATGAAAATACAAAAATCCAAACTTTTTGGGACGCAGCAAAGGCAGTCCTAAGAAGAAAGTTTATTGCAATCCAAGCCTATTTCAACAAACTAGAAAAAGCACAAATTCAAAGTCTTACAGAGCACCAACTGGAACTAGAAGGGAAGCAACAAGAGCACCCAAAACCCAACAGAAGAAAAGAAATAATAAAGATCAGGGCAAAAATAAACAATATAGAATTTAAAAAAGAAAAAAAAACGTCGAGCAGATCAATGAAACCAGGAGTTGGTTCTTTGAAAAAATAAACAAAATTGATAAACCTCTAGCATGGTTCCTTAGAAAGAAAAGAGAGAGAACCCAGATAGAAAAAATCATGAAAAAAATGGATCTATTACAACCAATCCCTTAGAAATACAGGCAATCATTAGAGATTATGATGAAAAATTATATGCCATTAATATAGACAACCTACATAAATGGACAAATTCCTAAGTCTGCATGCACTACCAAAATTCAAACGGGAAAAAATAGAAAGCATGAATAGACTGATAACGAGTGAAGAAATCAAATTTGTTATCAAAAATCTCCAAATGAGTAAGAGCCCAGGGCTAGATGGGTTCCCAGAGGAATCCTACCAGACATTTAAAGTAGAGGTAATATCCATTCTTCTCAAACTATTCCAAAAAATAGAAATAGAAGGAAAACTTCCAAACTCATTCTACAAAGCCAGCATCACCTTGATACCCAAACCAGACAGAGACCCAGCAAAAAAAGAGAACTACAGACCAATATCCTTAAAGAATACAGGTGGAAAAATACTCAATAAGACACTAGCAAATCAAATTCAACAGCATATAAAAAATTATCCATGATGATCAAGTGAGATTCATTCCTGCGTTACAGGGCTGGTTGAATATTTGCAACTCCATCAATGTGATACATCACATTGACAAAAGATAAAAGCCATATGTTCCTGTCAATAGATGCAGAAAAAGCATTTGACAAAATACAGCACCCTTTCTTAATAAAAATCTTTGAGAAGGTCAGAATAGAAGGAACTTACCTAAACATTATAAGAGCAGTTTATGAAAAGCCCACAGCTAATATCATCCTCAATGGGGAAAAACTTAGAGCTTTCTCCCTGAGATAAGGAACATGGTAGGGTGTCCACTCTCACCACTCTTGTTTAACATGGTGCTAGAATTCCTAGCAGCAGCAATCAGACCAAAAAAAAAGGAAATAAAAGGCATCATAATTGGAAAAGAAGAAGTCAAACTTTCACATTTTCAAATGACATATTACTTTACATGGAAAACCCAATCAACTCCACCAGAAGCCTTCTTTAAAGTTGCAGTGTCCAAAATCAATGTTCAGAATTTGCTTTCATGCCTATATACCAATAATGAAACAGCAGAAAGAGAATTCAAGACACTAATCCCATTCACAATTGCATGAAAAACCATAAAATATCTAGGAGTAAACCTAACCAAGGATGTAAACAATCTATATGATGAAAACTATAGAAAACTTATGAAGGAGATTGAAGAAGATACCTAGAAATGGAAATTGGAAGAATAAACATTGTGAAAATGTCATTACTACCCAAAGCAATCTACACATTCAATGCAATCCCCATCAAAATTGCACCAGCATTCTTCCCAAAGCTATAACAAGCTATCCTCAAATGCGTATGGAACCACAAAAGACCCCGAATACCCAAAGTAATATTGAAGAAGAAAACCAAAATGGGAGGCATCAGAATCCCAGACTTTTGCCTCTACTACAAAGCTGCCATCATCAAGACAGTATGGTATTGGCACAAAAACAGACACATGGGCCAATGGAATAGAATAGAGAACCCAGAACTGGGCCCATAAACGTATGGCTAATTAATTTTTGACAAAGCAGGAAAAAGTATCCAATGGAAAAATGGCTGCATTTTTAGCAGGTGGTGCTGGGAGAACTGGACAGCAACATGCAGAAGAATGAAATTAGACCATTTTCTTACACCATAAACAAAAAGGAACTCAAAATGGCTGAAATGCCTCAAAGTGAGACAGGAAACCCTCAAAACCCTTTAGGAGAAAGTAGGAAACAACCTCCTTGACCTCAACCGCAACAATTTCTTACTCGACACATCCTCAAAGGCAAGGGAAATGAAAGCAAAAATGAACTATTGGGACCTCATCAAGATAAAAAGCTTCTGCACTGCAAAGGAAACAATCAAGAAAACTAACAGGTAACCTACAGAATGGGAAAAGATAGTTGCAAAGGACATGTCAGATAAAGGGCTAGTATCCAAAATCTACAAGGAACTCACCAAGCTCCACACCCAAAAATCAAAGAACCCAGTGAAGAAATGGGCAGAAGACATAAACAGACACTTCTCCAAAAAGGACATCCAGATGGCCTACAGACACATGTGACGATGCTCAGCGTCACTCATCATCAGGGAAACACAAATCAAAACCACACTGAGATACCACCTCACACCAGTCAGAGTGGCTAAAATGAACAAATCAAGAGACCATAGATGCTGGCGAGGGTGTGGGGAGATGGACACCTTCCTATACTGTTGGTGGGAATGTAAACTGGTGCAGCCACTCTGGAAAACAGTATGGAGGTTCCTCAAAAACTATCCATAGAACTCCCTTATGACCCAGCAATAGCACTGTTAGGGATTTACCCAAGGGATACAGAAGTTCTGATGCATAGGGGCACATGTACCCCTATGTTCATAGTGGCATTTTCTACAATAGCCAAAACATGTAAAGAGCCTAAATGTCCATCAACTGGTGTATGGATCAAGAAGATGTGGTGTGTGTGTCTATATACTCGAGGGTGTCATGCTAAGCAAAATAAGTCAGGTGGGGAAGGAAAGATACCATATGATTGCACTCATAGGTCTAACAGGAGACCAGGAGAAACCTAATGAAGGACCATGGCGAGGGGAAGAGGGAAAGAGAGTTGGGAGAGAGAGGGACACAAACCCTGAGAGACTATTGAATACTGAAAACAAACCAAGAGTTGGAGGGGGAGGGGGAGGGGAAAAAGAGGTGGTGGTGATGGAGGAGGGCAATTGTGGGGAAGAGCACTCACTGTTATATGGACCAACTTGACAAACTATTGAAAAATACATGGAATAAAATAATAATGAAAACGTTTTGGTCCAAAACTTTGGGATGCATCATAAGCATCCATAAAGGGGAAGTACAGAGTAATAGAAGCCTCCTTCAAGAAGAGAGGGGAATCTCAAATAAACAAACTAAGCTTATACCTGAAGAAGGTAGGAAAGAACAACAAATATAGCCTCAAGCCCATTGATTGATGATAATAATAAATACTGAAACACAAATAAATGATGGAGAAATTTTTAAAAAGGAGAAGAATGGGAAAAGGAGCTGGTTGTAAAACCTAATAAAATTGATAAACTCTTAGCAAGACTCGTGGGCTTTATCAAAATAAAGAGAAAGGATACCAATAATAAAAATGCAAATAACTGAGGAGAAATCACAACCTATACTACAGAAATACAAACAATTGTAACATTATGAAAAATTATATGCCAAGATATTGTGCAATTTGGAATAAATGGATAAATTCCTAGAAACATATAGAGTACAAAAATACAAACAGAAAGAAATAGAAACTTTGAACATACCAATATCCAGTAAAAAAAAAATTAATCATTAATCAAAAATCTTCCAACTAAGAGAAATCCAGGGCGAGAGTCTTCACAAGGGAATTCCACAAAACATTTAAGAAGAATTAACACCTATTCTTCTCAAAATGTTCCAAAAATAGATATGGAAGGATAATTTCTATATCCACTCTACAAAGCCAGACTTATCTTGCTTATAAAAGCAGACAAGATCAGGCACCTGGGTTGCTCAGTCATTTAAGCAGCTGACTTCAGCTCAGGTCATGATCTCGCAGTTTCTGAGTTTGAGCCTCATGTCAGGCTTTGTGCTGTCAGCTCAGAGCCTGGAGCTGCTTCAGATTCTGTGTCTCCTTCTCTCTCTGCCCCTCTCCTGCTCAAGCTCTGTCTTTATCTGTCTCTCAATAATAAATAAACATTAAAAAATTTTAAAAGCAGACAAGGAATCCACCGCAAAAGGCATTTACAGGCCAATATCCCTCAACAAGATAATAGCAAATTGAATCAAAAGATAAATTAAATAAATTATTCTCAATGACCAAGTGGGATTTGTTCCTAGGCTGTAAGATTGGTTCAATATTTGCAAAATCAACCACATGATACACCACATTAATAAAATAAAGGATAGGAACCATGTGTTTCTCTAAAAAGATGCAGAAAACACATTTAACAGATACAGTAGCCTCTCTTTAAAAAAATATCAATAATGAAAGGATAGAAGGAACATACCTCAACATCATAAAGGTCATAAAAAAGAGACACACAGATAATGGAGAAAAACTGGCAGTTTTTCCTACATGGTTAGGAGCAAGACAGAGATATTCCCTCTCATCACTGTTTTTTAAAATAATCCCGGAAATTCTATCCTGAGATATTAGACAATGAAATGACATATAAGGCATCAAACTGTCAAGGAAGGAGTCAAACTTTCACTATTTTTAAAGTAAATTTTAAATGTTTATTCATTTTTGAAAGAGAGAGAGAGAGAGAGAGAGAGAGAGAGAGAGAGAGAGAGAGAGAGAGATTGATTGATTTAGAATCCAAAGCAGGCTTCAGGCTCTGAGCTGTCAACTCAGAGCCTAAGGCCAGGTTCAAAACCACAGAACTGTGAGTTCATGACCTGAGCTAAAATCAGACACTTAACTGATTGAGACACCCAGGTGCCCTTCAAACTTTCACTATTTGAAGAAAACATGATACTGTATGTAGAAAATCTCCAAAAGACTCCACAAAAAAATTGCTACAACTGGGACATAAATTTAGTACACTCACAGAATACTGAAACAATATAGATAAATCTGTTCCAATTTTATGCAACAATGAAGCAGCAAAGAGAGAAATAGAGCAATTGATACTATTTACAATTGCACTAAAAACCAAGATACCTAGGAATAAAACTAACCGAAGAGGGAAAAAATCTGTACTTTGAAAACTAGAAAACACTAGTAAAATAAATTGAAGTAAACACAATAATGGAAAAAAATTTCCATTCTCATGAATTGGAAAGACAAATACTGTCAAAGTATCTATACAACCCAAAGCAATCACCACATTTAATGCAAATTCTATCAAAATGCCATCAACATTTTTCAGAGAGATCAAACATTTCTATAGTATTATGGAACCACAGGAGGCTTGGAATAGCAAAGCAATCTTGAAAATCAAAACAAAAGCTGGAGACATCATAATTTGAGACTTCAAGTTGTATGACAAAGCTGTAGTGATCAAGACAGTATGGTACTGGCATACACACAGACACATACATCAATGGAAAATAATGGAAAACCCAGAAATAGACCCACAACTATATGGTCAAGTCATCTTTGACAAAGCAGGCAAGAATATCCAATGCAAAAAGACAGTCTCTTATATAAATGGTGCTGGGAAAACCTGGAAGCAAGAGACAAAGAAGTAAACAGGACCACTTTGTTACAGCATACACAAAGGTAAATTGACAACTTTTTACTAATTATGCCTTCAGATGCGAGGGAAAACTAAAGCAAAACAAACTATTGGTGCTTTATCACAACAAAGCCTCTCTACAGTGAAAGAAACAACCAGCAGAACTAAAAGAAAACCTTCAGAATGGGAGAAAATATTTGCAAACAACATATCTAAATGGTTAGTATGCAGAATAGATAAAGAACTTATCAAACTCAACAACCAAGAATTAGTTCAGTTAAAATGGGCAAATTATATGAATATACATTTTTTAACAGACATATTCATGGCTAACAGAATGTGAAATGATGGTCAACATCACTCATCAATAGGCAAACACAAATCAAAACTACCATGAGATACCACCTCAAATGAATCAGAACAGCTAAAATTAACAACACAGGAAACAACAGATGTTAGCAAGAATGCAGGGAAAGGGGATCACTTTTGCACTGCTGGTGGGAATGAAAACTCTTGCAGCCACTTTGAAAAGCAGTATGAAAATTTCTCAAAAAGTTAAAAATCAAACTACCATATGATCCAGCAATTGCACTACTAGGTATTTACTGAAAGGATACAAAAATATATTGATTTGAATTGATGCATGTTCCTGATGTTCTTTGAAGCATTATCTAGAATAGTATATTCTATTTTTAAAAATATTATTTTTAAAAAATCCAAATTCTCATGAACTGATGAATGAACAATGAATATGTATAATGAAGTATTACTCAGCAATAAAAAAGAATGAAATCTTGCCATTTGAAAAGTCACAGATGTAGCTACAGATTAGCATGCAAAGTGAAATAAGTCATTCAGAGAAAGACAAATTCAATTTGTTTGTTAAAAATATAAAACAAATGAACATAGGCAAGGAAAAGATAGAGAGGCAAACCATAAAACTGATTCTTTAAATTTTTTTCTAATGTTTATTTTTGAGAGAGAGAGAGGGGTGGGGGAGAGAGAGAGAATGAATGAGTGAGGGAGCAACAGAGAGAGATATAAACAGAACTTGAAGCAGGCTCCAGGCTCTGGGCTGTTTAGCACAGAGACTGATGTGGGGCTCAAACTCATGAATTGTGAGATCATGACCTGAGGTGCAGCTGGACTCTTAACCGACTGAGCCACCAAGGCACCCCAAAACTGATTCTTAATTAGAGAACAAACTGAGCATTGCTGAGGGGAGGTGGGCGGACTGATGGGCTAAATGAGTGATGGGTATTAGGACGGCATTGGTTGTGATGAGAAATGGGCATCTGTATAAGTGATGAATCACTAAATTCTACTCCTGAAACCAATATTAAACTGTATCTCAGCCAACTGGAATTTAAATAAAGACTTGAAATTCAAATAAAAAATAATATTTTCATTTTGGGAGATAAATAGCCAGTGCTGGATTTATGGATCACATGGTATTTCTATTTTTAAATTTTTGTAGAATATCCAAACTGTTTTCCACAATGGTTCCACCAATTTAGATTCCCACTGATAGTGCCTGAGGGTTTCCTTTATTCTACATCTTTATCACCACGTGTTATTTCTTGTCCTTTTGAAACTAGCCATTCTGACAGGTGTAAGGTGATGTCTTGTTGTGTTTTTGATTTGCAAATTGTTTATGATTACTGATCTTGACCATATTTTCATGTATATACTGACCATCTGTTTATTGGGGTACATGGGCTCCTATGCATCAGCATTTCTGTATCTCTTGGGTAAATCCCCAGCAGTGCTATTGCTGGGTCATAAGGGAGTTCTATGGATAGTGTTTTGAAGAGCCTCCACAGTGTTTTCCAGAGTGGCTGCACCAGTTTACATTCCCACAAACAGTGTAGGAGGGTGCCCATCTCTCCACACCCTCTCCAGCATCTATAGTCTCTTGATTTGTTCATTTTAGCCACTCTGACTGGCGTGAGGTGGTATCTCAGTGTGGTTTTGATTTGTGTTTCCCTGATGAGGAGTGATGTTGAGCATCGTTTCATGTGCCTGTAGGCCATCTGGATGTCCTTTTTGGAGAAGTATCTGTAATATGTTCAAAGTTTTTTAAAGTTTTTTTTCCAGATTTGGTTTCAGAATATGATATTTTTCATGGAATGTATCTATTTTTTTGGTTGTCTAATTTGTTGACATGTTTTCTAATATTCCTTTATAATCTTTGTATACCTGCTGTGTTGGGGCTTTCTCTCCTTTATCTTTGATTTTATTTATTGTGTCCTCTGTTTTTCCATGATGAGCCTGGCTATAGATATAAAAATTTTGTTTAACTTACAAAGAACCAACTCTTGGTTTCATTATTTTCATTTTTTGTATCTATTTCATTTATTTCTGCTCTAATATTTACTTGTTTTTTTTTAAATTTTTTATTGTCCTTCCCTTTTTCTATCTCCCTTAACAGTAAGCTTAGTTTTTTATTTGAGAACTCACAGCTAATATCATACTTAATGGTGAAAAACTGAAGCTCTTCTTCTGAGAACAAGACAAGAATGTCCATTCTTTACACTTTTTTTTTTTACAACATAGCATTGGAATTGCTAAGCACAGAATTAAAGAGGATAAATAAATAACATTCAAATTGGAAAAGAGGTAAAATCATCACTATTTGATGATCACACGAAACTACATAGAAGACCCTTAATGCCTACACACACACACACACACACACACACACACACACAGCAAAAAAAGCAATTAGAAGTATCAATTAAACTCAGTAAAGTTGAAGGATAGTAAATCAATATAAATAAATTTGTTCCATTTCTATGCACTAATATTGAGCTATTAGAAAGAACAATTAAAAAACATTTACATTTGAATCAAAAAGAGTAAAATAATACAAGAGTAAAGCATGAGATAAATTTAGTAATGGAGACGAAACACTTGTATTCTGAAAACATTAATGAAAGAAATTAAAAAGACAAAAATAAATGAAAATATGTATATAGTGCTCTTAGATTGGAAGTATTAATGTTATTAAGTGTCCATACTACACAGAAATCTAGGGATTCAAGGTAATCTCAAAGTAACAATACAATTATTCACAGAACTAGAAAAAGTAATCCTAAAATTTTATGGAACCATGAAAGCAACTTGGGTATCTTATGCATTTGTTTATTTTCTTTCCAAGATTTTAAAAATAATTTTTAACATTTTTAAAAATTCATTATTTAGAGACAGAGAGAGGAGGTTCTAGGCTCTGAGCTGTCAGCATACAGTCTAACTCAGGGCTTGATCTCACAAACTTCGAGATCATGATCTGAGCCAAAAATTGGACACTGAACCGAGTCACCCAGGTGCCCCATTCCAAGTTTTAAATTAAATATCATGTAACTAACATACAGAGTAAATTTAGTTTTAGGAATGCACCTTAGTGATTGAACACTAACATACAATACCCTTCGATCATCACTCCTAATGCCGTCCTTAATTCCCATCACCTTTTTAACCCATCCCCTTGTCCACCTCAACTCTGGTAACTAGCAGGTGTGTTTTATAAGTAAGAGTCTGTTTCTAGCTTTTCTTCTCTTTCCACTCTCCTCCCATATTTAGTTGTTTTGTTTCTTAGATTCCACATATGGATAAAATTTGCTTAGCATAATGATCTCTAGCTCCATCCATGTCATTACAATTTGCAAGATTTTGTTGCTTTTATGGCTGAGGCATATGCCAAATCTTCTTAACCCATTCATCAGTTAATAGATATGTTGGCTCATGCGATGTTTTGGCTATCATTAATGATGCTCTAACTTTTGAGATGCATCTATACCTTCAAATTAGTATTTTCATAACCTTTGGGTAAATACCTAGTAGTGCAATTACTGGATCTTAGGGTACATCTATTTTTTTTTTTTTTTTTACATTTGGAGGAACTCCGATGTTTTTTTCCAGAGTTACTGGTTCAGTTTGCATAACCACCTACGTGTAAGAGAGTTACCCCTTCTCCTCATCTTCACCAAGACCTCTTGTTTCCTGTGTTATTAATTTTAGCTATCCAGAATGCTGTGAGGAGATATCTCATTGTAGTTTTGATTTGTATTTCCCTGATAATGAGTGATGTTGAGCATCTTTTCAGGTATTTGTTGGTTTCTGTGTCTTTTTTTGGGAAAAAATGTCTTTTAATGTCTTGTGCCCATTTTCTAGGTGGATTATTTAGTTTCAGGGTGTTGTTTTATAGGTCCCTTATGTTTTAGATACTAGCCCTCTATTGGATAAGCTATTTGCAAATATCTTCCCTAATTCCATAGGTGATTTTTTAGTTTTATTTATTTATTCCTTCAGTGTGCTTTTTATTTGATGAAGACCCAGCAGTTTATATTTGCTTTTGTTTCCCTTGCCTCAGGAGACATTTCTAGTAAGAAGATGCTACTGCTGATGTCTGAGATGTTACTGCCTGTGTTCTTCTCTAGGATTTTAATGTTTCCTGTCTCACATTTAGGTCTTTCATCCATTTTGAAAGTCTAGTCTGATTGCCGAGGCTAGGAATTACAGTATTATGTCAATAGTGGTGAGAGTGGGTATCCCTGTTTTGTTCCTGACAATAAATAAGAAGCCTTCAGTTCTGCACTGATGATGATAGTAACTGTGGGTCTTTCATATTTTTATGTATTTTTTGATGTATGTTTCCTGTATCCCTCCTTTTGAGGGGCTTTTTAAAAATAGTTGATTCTGTGGGTGCCTGAGTGTCTCTGTCTACTAAATTTCCAAATCTTATTTTGGCTCAGGTTATAATCCCAGGGACCTGGGATCCAGATCCATATCTGTGGGAAGCAGCAGCAAGGAGCTAGTGAGTCGAGCGTGATCGAGCAAAGCTCTCATGCCCTTACAGCCCTTGCGGCTGGCCCATTTCTTCAGAGGTTAAACTGCCTCAGCAGCGAGGAGCCAGTAAGGAGAGTGTGATCAAGCAAAGCTCTCGTGCCCTTGCAACCCTTGCGGTTGATCCAGTTCCTCAGAGGTTAATTCACTTGAGTTAAGATGTTATTGCACCAATGTCCTTCAAGCTTCTTGAGTTGAGATGTTATTGTACAAATGTCCTTCACACTTTGGCACTCTTAAAATAACAATAAGAAGAGGGTGTGAAGTTCCCAGGAAAATGTTGTAACAATAACTGTGAGAACAGAAAAGTTTTGTCTAGAAAAAACCCTTCTCTTAGCTGTGGCTGTTTCTATAAAACTGCTTGCATGTGAGAAATAAAGGCAATATGGGCACCGCTCCTGTTGTCCCTCCCGTCCCCATCCTTTGATTCTCTCTTCTTTTCCTCATTCCCTTATCCTCGCGTCCCTGCTTCTGTGCGCCCGCACACGCACTACACATATCCACTTAGGCTCAGTGATGAACATGTAGCCTGCTTAAGATTCTTTCTTTCTCTCTCTCTCTCCCTCTCTTGTGCTTGTTCTCTCTTGCACACGTGCGCTCCTTCCTTTCTTTCATATAAATAAACATTGAAAGAAACAATTGATGCTGTACTTTGATAAGTTTATTATCTGTGTCTTTTGAAAGAATCATATATTTATTTTCTTTCCTTTTTTGAAGTGGTGTATCACATTGATTGATTTGTGAATATTCCAGCATTCCTGCAACACAAGAATGAATCACATTTGGTCTTGGTTAATAATTGTTGGAATATACTGTCTGAGTCATTTTGCCATATTTTCTTGCTAACTTTATATCCATGTCCATTAAGGATATTGGCCTGTAGTTTTCTTTTTTAGTGAAGTCTTAGCCTGGTTTTGGTATCAAGGTGACACTGGCCTCATAGATTGAATCTGAAAGGTTTGCTCCAATTTCCATTTTTTGTAATAGTTTGAAAAAATAGGTATTAACACTTCTTTAAATGTTTGGTAGAATTTCCATATCAAGTGGTCTGGTTCTAGACTTTTGTTTGTGGGTAGGATTTTGATTTGGGATATCTTTCTTTGCTGGGTATTTGTCTGTTCAAGTGTTCTATTTTTTACTGTTTCTGTTTTGGTAGATTATATATTTTCAGGAGCTTATCCACGTCTTCCAGGTTGTCCAATTTGTTGCCATATTTTTTCATTATATTCTCTAATAATTGTTTGTATTTCTATGGTGTTATTTGTTATTTCTCCTCTCTCATTTGTCATTGCATTTATTTGTGTCATTTCTCTTACCTTTCTGTTAAGAATGGCTAGGTGTTTATCAAATCTTTAAAAAGATTTTTATGGATATTTAATTTTGGAGGAGGCTTTTGGGGGAGGCAGAGAAAGAGAGAGAGAGAGAGAGAGAAAGTGAGTGGGGGAGGGACAGAGAGAGTGTGGGACAGAGGATCAGAAGTGGGCTCTCTTGGGCGCCTGGGTGGCTCAGTAGGTTAAGCGTCTGGCTTCGGCTCAGGTCATGATCTCACGGTTCGTGGGTTTGAGCCCCGCGTCGGGCTCTGTGCTGACAGCTTGCTCAGAGCCTGGAGCCTGCTTCTGATTCTGTATCTCCCTCTCTCTCTGACCCTCCCCTGCTTGTTCTGTCTCTCAAAAATAAATTTAAAAAACATAAAAAATAAAAAAATAAAAAAGAAGTGGGCTCTCTGCTGAAGGTAGAGAGCTTGATGTGGGGCTCAAAGTTAGGAACCCGGAGATAATGACCTCAGACAAAATTAGAAACTTAGTGGACTGAGTTACCTAGGCACCCCTATGAATTTTATTAATTTTTTTCATTAACCAGCTCCTGGTTTCATTGATCTGTTTCACTGTTTTGCTTTATTTGTTTCTATATCCTTTAGTAGTGTTTTAATTTTTATTATTTTCTTTGTTCTGCTGGCTTTCGGATTTTTCATTCTTTTCCTAGCTACTTTTAGTGTAAGGTTAGGTTTTTGAAATTCTTCTTGTTTCTGGAGGTAGGTATTGTTCTATACTTCCCTTTGGGAATATTTTTCTGTATCCCAAAAGTATTGCACACTGTGTTTTCATTTTCATTTCTTCTATTTCTTTTTATTCTTTTTTTATTTCCTGATTGACACATTCATTTTTTAGTACCATGTTCTTTAATAACCATATATTTGTGATCTTTCCTTTCTTTCTTTTTTTTTTGATTGACTTCAAGTTTGATAGCATTTCAGAAAAGATGCATGATATGATCTCAAAATTTTTGTACTTGTTGAGGCCGGATTTCTATTTTATTTTGGAAAATGTCTCATGTTCACTTGAAGGATGTTTCTTCTCTGCTCTAGAATGAAATGTTTTTAATACATCTTTTAAGTGCATCTGACTCAGTGTGTCATTCAAATTCATTATTTTCTTACTGATTTTCTGCTTGGATGTTTTGCCCATTGATGTATGTGGGGTGTTAAAGCCCCCTCCCCCTATTGTAATACTACCCAAAAGTTACTTTATGTTCATTATTACTTTTTTTATGTATTTGTGTGCTGCCATGATAGGTCTATACATATTTAAAATTGATAGATCTACTACTTGGATAGGTCACTTTATTATGATACAGTGACTGTTTTTATCTCTTGTTATAGTTTTTGATTTAAAATCCAGTGTCAAATAAAAGTATTGCTATCCTGGTTTTCTTCTGACACCTTTTGCATGATAAAAGTTTCTCTCTATAGTCTTTTACTTTAAATCATCTAGGGTCTAAAATATGTCTCTTATGGACAGCATATAGAAGGGTGTTTTTTTAAAAATTCTTTCTGACACCTTACATATTTTGATAAGAGCATTTAGGCCATTTTTCTTCAGAGTAATTATATAAACCTGTACTTAGTGTCATATTGTTTCTTTGTAGTTGTAGTTGTTGTTGTTGTTGTTGTTGTTGTTGTGTCTGGATGTTTTCTCTTTTCCTTTTTTGTTTTTGTCACTATTGTCTTTTCACCCCAAAGTGTCCACTCTAGCACTTCATGCAAGGCTGCTTTAGTGGTCATAAACTCCTTTAGGGTGGGGAGTAAGTTTAGGAATTCCCTTAACTTGCATCAATGGGTTAGCAAGGCTTAGGATGAGGGCTTCAAGATTAGGTAAACAGGGAGGAAGCACCGCCAACATAGTACAAAAGCAGAATGCAGCTTTCACAGGAGGGAAGGTCCAAAATAGGTAAACAGGTAAACAGAGCTATAGACAGAGACCTCAGCAGCAGGGTAAATTCTCCAGAGTGGAGTTAATTAGGAAAAGAAAGGTTGACCCTGAGGTAGATGCTCTCTCTGTCTTATTCCCGAGGCAAGTTCAGATAAACAGACATGGGGCCTCTTGCCTGCCATAAACAACAATCTGCTCAGCACTGTGATCTTGTTTTGTATTGACCCAAATCCCTAACACCTATCTTTGAAGCCCCCCTTCTTTCACACACATGACTTAATGATCACTGTTTTATTGTCTCTTTGTGCATGTCCATTACATTTGTAATCCTTCTGATCCTAAGAAAAATGGAGCAAGGACATTTAATCTTGGCTCTTATCTCCTCATGAACATTAGCCTCACATTTAATTATGCATCCACTCTCTTCTGTGCCACTTTTGTTTTTTTCTTGAGAAATTCTATCTGTCCTTCTGTTCTATGTGATGGCCTTGTTGGATAGAATATTCTTGGCTGTCGACTTTCCCTTTCAGCATGTTGAATATTTCATGCCACTCCCTTTTGTCTTGCCATATTTCTGTGGAGATGTTTGCAGCTAGCCTTGTGGTTCTAACTTTGTAAGTTGGAAAATTATTTTCTTTCTTTAATTTTTTAAAATATTTATTTATTTTTGACAGACAGAGAAAGAAAGAGAGAGAGAGAGGGAAGTATAGAGAGAGGGAGACACATAACCTGATGCAGGCTCCAGGCTCCGAGCTGTCAACACAGAACCCAATGCGGGGCTCTATTCACCAACTGCGATATCATGACCTCAGCCGAAGTCGGACACTTAGCCAAATGAGCCACCCAGGTACCCCAGGAAATTATTTTCTTTGTTGCTTATTAGATTTATTTATTCATTGTATTTTGCACATTTAACTACAATATTTTGATTTGTGTCCTGCTTTTTTTTTTTTTATGGGAGTTCTCCATGCCTCCTGTATTGGATTTCTGTTATATTCTCCATATTAGGAAACATTTTGTCTGTTATTGACTCAAACAAACCTTCAGCCCCTTTTATCTATCTTCTTCTTCTGCAACTACTATGATACACATTTTATGTTTGATAAAATCACTGAGTTTCCTACATCTATTCTCATAATCCATAGTTCTTCTTTATCTCTTTTATTCAGCTTCATTGTTTTCCCTTATTCTGTCTTCTTCATTACTTTTTCATTCATCTGCTTCTTCCATCCTTCTGTTAATTGCATCCAATATGATTCAAATCTCAGTAATTATATTTCTCATTTCTGAGTGATTGTTCAATTCTGTGGTAAGGGCCTCCCTGAATTCTTCCAAAGTTTGTTCAAACCCACCTATAATCTTATGATGGTTGTTTTAAATTCTCCATCAGGCATATTTCTTTTTTCTGTTTTAATTAGATCTCTGGCTTTTTTTCTTCATTTTGGATAATTTCCTCAGTCCTGGCATTTGCTCTAAGTCTCTCTCTTCTTTGTGTTAAGAAAGCCTGTTATGTTTCCTGATCCTGAGAGCAGTTGCATTATGAAGAGGCCATAAAGCGTTCGGGATCTGATGCTTAAGTGAGAGTTTCTTGTGTGTCCTGCAAATACTTGGCTACTGGGTTTTGGCTGCACAGTCCTTCAAGCCAATCATCTTCATAGGCTGGCTTTACCTGCCTTTGGCAGTGTTTGGACCATGGGCAGAGTGTGGCCAATTTTAACTAAGTGCGCTCTAGTCTCTTTGCTGAATGAGAGCTGATGCACCTTCCACTAGAACTGAAATCCTGCAGCACATGTGGTTGGGAGATGTGGTGTGGGCAGCATTTCTGTTTGTCCTCTGAAAAAAAAAAAGCTGCTTTACTGGGACTGAGGAACACATGACAGGGGAGCACATGGGTGTGGGACAGGCATACCAACCTAAGGTTGCTCTGTGCTGATGCTGAGTGGTGGGGGAGAGAGATGTCACCAGCCAGCTCCTTTGTCACCAGTGAGGAATCTCCATGTCAGTTGTTCTCAGAAAAGCAATCACAGATGAGCAAATAATCTCTCCTCTGTATGTCTCCTGTGTTTTCCTGTCTAAACCCGAAGCCCGGTTATGGCGCGCTCGCCCTAAACCCGCAGCCCTCCAATGGCTGCAGAACGCTAAACCGCTCGCTATAGTTGTTTCCCGTGGGAGTCTAAAACTGCGAGACCCGGAAGTTGCTCGTCAGCCCGTCCGTCCCTATTCACTCCCACGTAGAGCGGGACCCGGGGTTCGCCTCTACCCCAGGTTAGGGCAGCAGGCACCGCGGCACGTTAGCTCGCCAGGCCCCGGCGCGCCCATGCCGGCTCTGGGCGCGCCTCTGGTCGGGGCAAACGCAACGGAGGCACATTCCATACCGGCTGGGAGCGCGCCTCCATCCACCCCGACCGGCAACCGGCAGTGGGGAGAAGCGGCGCAGTGAAACAGCGCCGGTTTATCTCCTGAGAGAGGGAGAGAAAAAAGGGGCAAGAGGAGAGGGGAGACGCAAAAGTAAAGACAACACTCACGGTTCCTGGTCAGGCGAAAAGGGGCGTTTATTTAAAGAACTGTTCTTTATATAGTCTTAGGGGAGGAAAAACAAAGTATCTGACCTACGTCAGACACCAGGTAAATAGAGTCAAATGAATATTTAAAAGAAACGCCCAGACTTGCCTTCAGCAACGCTGGGAGGAGAGTTAACACTGAATATTCTAAATACGGTTTTGATCTTTTATGTTCCTTGACCCTCTAACGTCTGGCGCAGCAAGACTGACGCCAAGGTTATTTTGGCCATCTCCAGCCTCTAGATGCAAATCTTGTTTACTGGTTCACTCTACGGAGAGTGAAGATCCTTGCCTGAGGCAGCGTGGAAACTTGGCGGCCCCCGACATTTTCCAGATCCTCATTTTTTATAATGTCTGGTTCTTGTTTGTTTGCTTGCCTTCTAGCCAAGGACACTGCAGAGCCCTCTGGGATCTATTCCAGCAAAGGCTGCTGACTTTAAAACTCTAGCCTTTAGGGACATTGTTTGGTCTGGGGCCTACACTGGTCTGGTGGAGGGTCTCAACTTGCTGGGACCAATTCAACTTCACTGACAAGGGCAATCACAAGAGAACCAAACATTGTAGGAGCTCAGCTGCCCTTAGCAGAGGGCTATGTGCCTATTATGAAGGGTGTGGGAGGGAAATGGTGCACTATGTATGACACTTTTGTCTTTGTGGAGGGATTCCTATGAACGACACCTCTCACTGAAATGCTCTGAGAAGAGTAAACAGTGCCTAACCTGCTAGCCTCAGGCATAGCTCCAATCAATCCAGTTCCCTTAAGGTGTTTGTCTATCTTCCCTCCAGGAGTAGGGCAGTGCTTTCAGGAATCTATTTCAGTCAAGCTTGCTGACCTTTGAAACTCTAGGCTTTACAACTCTAGGCTGTCGTTGGTTACAAAACCTCAAAAAAAAAAAAAAATCAGCCCCTCTCTCTTTCCCAGCCAATGGCTTTGAGAAGTGCCCTCTTTCTGCATTTCGCTGTGTGTTCCTCTTATCTCATCTTTCTCTGCAACTAGGGTTCTCTCCTCTCCACAGCACCCATGATCCCTGTTTCCTCCAAACCATGTCTGCGTATTTCCTACTTTCCTTGACATGGCCTCTTCTCTCCCTCTAGTTGTGGAGTTATCTGTTAGTGTTCAGGTCGATTTATTGGGTGTTCATAATCATTTATCAGTTATCTAGTTGTGTTTGAGGAATGAGAGAAGTCTGATGTCCACTTACTATGCAACCATCTTAGTTCTAAAGCAAGCAACCTTGATAAAAAAGAAAAAGGCATGCTATCACCCTTCTAGATATCATAGTATAATATAAAGCTACAGTAATGAAAACAGTACATTGCTGGCACTGATGTAGACAAATAGATCAGTACAATAAACTAGAAAGCTCCAAAATAATTTCTCACTTATGTGGACTCACTAATATGTCCTTATTCAATAACAAAGGGGCAAGGATATACAATGGGGAAAATATCCCTTCAATGAATGATGTTGAAAAAACTAAACAGATACTTGAAAACAAATGAAATTTGACCACTTTCACGCCATACACAAAAACAAAGGGATAACGGGTGAAAGACTTAAATGTAAGATCTAAACAATAAAACTTTTGAAACAAAACATAAGCAGTGAGTGTTTTGACAATAGTCTTAGCAATATTTACTTGAATCTGTTTCCTCAGGCAAAGACAGCAAAAGCAAAAACAAACTATTAGAACTATCTTAAACTAATTTTTTTCACAGCAAAGGAAACAGTTAGCAAACTGCAAAGGCAACCTACTAAAAGTGAATAGATATTTGCAAATAACATACCTGATAAAGAATTAGCATCCAAAATATGTAACAAACTCATGGAATTCAATATCAAAACCTCAAACAACACAATTGAAAAATGGGCAGAAGATCTGAACAGACATTTCCAAAAGAGACATACAGATGAACAACAGTCAGAAAAATATGCTAAACATCACTAACCATTAGAGAAAGAAACATCAATGCCAAAATATGACCTAGTCTCACATCTGTCTCAATGACTAGTATCAAACAAGAAACAACAAATGGCAAAGATGTGGAAAGGAAATATTGTGAACTGTTAGTGGGAACATAAATTAGTGCAGACATTACTAAAAAAAAAGAAAGTTTGAGGTTCTTCAAAAAAATAAAAATTGAATGACCATATTATGCAGTAATTCCAGTACTGATATTTATCTGAAGAAAAAAGAAACATTAATTCAAAAAGGTGTTATCTCTCCTATCACAGCATTACTTACACAGCCATGATATCGTAGTTATATAAATTCATATGATAGTTGAATGGATAAATAAACTGTGTGTGTATGTGTATACATAAACATATGTGGGTATATATATATATATAATGAAATATTACCAATTTATAACAAATAAACAAAAAGGATGAGACAACATGGGTGTGCCTAGATGGTTCTATGCTAAGTGAAACCAAATACCATATGATTTCATTTACTTGTGGAATCTAAAAAACAAAACAAAATACCTGGGAATAAACCTAACCAAAGATGTAAAAGACCTGTATGCTGAAAACTATAGAAGACTTATGAAGGAAATTGAAGAAGACACAAAGAAATGGAAAAACATTCCGTGCTCATGGATTGGAAGAATAAACATTGTGAAAATGTCATTATTACCCAAAGCAATTTACACATTCAATGCAATCCCCATCAAAGTT
>PISW01012306.1:0-33559 GCA_004023785.1 Mungos mungo | reverse complement strand
CTACATCATTAATCATGAGGAAAATGCAAACTGAAACTGTAATAAGACACCACTTCACACCCACTAGATGGCTATAATCAAAAAGGGAGTTGATAGGGGATGCGACCAGCTGGCTCTCGGTCTGAAGAGCATGTGACTCTTGACTCTGGGTCATGAGTTTGAGCCCCGCATTGAGTGTAGAGATTACTAAAAAAATAAATAAACTTAATAAAAAAAAAAAGGGAGTCTATAACAAGCATTAGCAAGGATGTGGAGTAACTGAAATCCTAATATGTTGGAGGTAAGAATGTAAAATGGTACAGCCCCTTTGGAAAACAATTTGCAGTTTCTTTAAAAATTAAATATACTTTGGGTCACCTGCTCAGTCAGCTAAGCATCCAACTCAGGTCATGACCACATGGTTCATGGGTTCAAGCCCCAAGTGAGGCTCTGCAGAGCCTCCTTTGGAGTGTCTCTCTCTCTCTTTCTCTCTCTCTCTCTCCCTCTCACTCTGCCCCTTCCCCATTCACACATGCCCATTCTCTCTCAAACTAAATAAACTTAAAAAAATTAAATATAATTTTACTTTATGACCCAGCAATTCTATTCTCTGGTATATACCCAAAAACTTATGTCTACACAAAAGACTTATACAGGAATGTTCTCAGCAGCACCATTTATAATAGCAAAAACAACAACAATAACAACAACAACCGGAAATGATACAAATATCCATCAGTTGATGCCCAGACAAAATGGGGTGTTATTCATATAATGTAATACTGTTCAGCAATTAAATGAAGTACTGATACAATCTAAGACACAGGTGAATCTAGAAAACATTATGCTAAGTGAGAGGTCTAATGCAAAAAACCACAGAGTGATTCAGTTTCTATGAAATGTCCAGAAAAGACCAGTCTATAGAGAAAAAAAGTACATCAGTAGTTGCCTGAGGCTAGGGGTAGGCATAGAAAGCAGCTGGAAATGGGTCCGAGGGATCTTTCTGGGCTGACATAAATGTTCTAAAAGTGGTTTGTGTTAACGTTTGTCTGATTTAAAAAAATTTTTTTAAATGTGTATTCATTTTTTGAGAGACATGGCCAAAAACCAAAAAAACTTCGTCTCAACTGACTGAAAGCAGAAAATACTGTGGGATAAATAAGCGCTAGCTAACTCTAAATTCCAGAAACCAAAAATAGGAGCAATTCTTTAAATACAACCTATATGCTGTCAACTCTCAAATTTTTTTCTGTATCCTAGACCTCTCCCCTGAACTCCGGACTCAAACTCTGATTACCTCCTTAGGATCTCCACTTGGCTATCTAATAGATATTTATTTCAAACTATTATAATGACGAAGAGTGAACTCCTGATTCACTTCCTCCCCCAAATCTCTTCCTATCGTATCCCTCATTTCAGTAAATTAGAACTTACTTTGGCTGACAGGCTCTAAGTGTTGGGAATCATCCTTGACTCCTCTTTTTCTGTCATAATCTATCCACATCCCACCCATCAGTAAGTACTGTTGACACGCATTTGAAATGTTTCCGGAATGCAGCCATTTCACACTCCCTCTACTGCAACCACTTTGGTCCAAGTCACCATTCTTTCTTTTCTTTCTTTTTTTTTAAAGTAAGCTCTACACCCACAGTGGGTCTTGAACTTATAACCCCAAGACGAAGAGTCACATGCCCTACTGAGTCAGCCAGGGGCCCAGGTCACCATTATTTCTTATCTGCATTCCTGCATTGCCCCTTAAAGATTATTCTCAACTCAGTAGCCAAAGAGATGGTTTTAAAAGCTAAATTGGGGATGCCTGGGTGACTCAGTTGGTTAAGTGTCTGACTTCGGCTCAGGTCATGATCTCATGGTGTGTGGGTTCAGGCCCCACATCTGGCTCTACGCTGACAGCTAGCTCAGAGCCTGGAGCCTGTCTTCAGATTCTGCGTCTCCCTCTCTCTCTGACCCTCACCTGCTCACACTGTCTCTCTCTCAAAATAAATAAAACATTAAAAAAAAATTTTAAAAAGCTAAATTGGTTCTGTTACTGGTCTACTCAAGACCCTCCAATGGCTTCCAATGTCATTCAGAGTGAAAGCCAAAGTACTCACAATGGCTGTAGCGCATCAGGTCTGCTCTCTGTGTCTCACCCCAACAACCTCTTCTCCTAGCACTCTTGGGCACGCCCATTTCACATCAGGGAGGGAGCTTTCCATGTTGTTCCCTGACCGATCACGATGCCATGCCAAGGCTTTGTACTTGCTCTATCCTTGGTCTTGACTGCTCTTCTTCTCCCATTTACCCACTTGCCTCTTAATTCTTTCAGGTTTCTGCTCATTTTATCAGTGATGCCTTCTCCAGAAGATTCTCAATCTCCCTTATATGCTTGATTGCGTTTATCACCTTCTGACATATTCTGTATTTACTTATTTCTTTGTATTTACTTACTGTCTCCTTCAACTAGAATGCAAGCTCTATAAAAGTAGTTAGAACAGTATCCAGCACATAGTAGATACCTAATAAATATTTGCTGTATTAATCATGAATAAGTTCTAGTGAACTAAAAAAATACCGTGCAAAATGCCTGATTATTTTAAATTGGTGAATATGGATTTCAGATCCCAGGGTTTGGTTCAGTAAGGGGATTAATACATACAGGCAGGCTTTTTGTTACTCTGCCTAAATAAAAGAGATAAAATATCTGTATGGAAACTAAGCAAAACTTTTCCATTTGGAGGTGATCCTGGTTAAACAGGATTGTCTGATAATGACAATTGGGTAAAACAACTTTTTTTTTTTTTTTTTTTTTTTGAGAATGATCAAGAGTGAGAGCAGAGGAAGGGCAGAGGGAAAGGGAGAGAAAGAATCTTAAGCAGGCTCCATGCCCACTGCAGAGGCCAACATGGGGCTCGAGCCCACAATCCTGGGATCATGACCCGAGCTGAAATCAAAAGTTGGACACTTTAACTGACTGAGCCACCCAGGTGCCCCCAAGTAAAAACATCTTAATTCAAATGATTCAGATTTTTTTAAAAAGACTGAATTTATCTATCTATCTATCTATCTACTGTTTATTTTTTTGTGATCTCTACACCCAACATGGGGCTCAAATTCATGACCCCTGAGATAAGAGTCACATGCTCTACCAGCCAGCCAGATACCCAAAATGAATCAGATTTTTTAAGCTAGTAAATACTTAGCCAGTTTTTGGAGCTATAAAAACATTATTAATATGATACAGAAGAAAAAATACACGTCACAGAAATAAAAAATCTGGAAGGATCCTTAGAGATCATCTAATTACCTTTCATTTTATAAGAAGTAAAATGATGTGCCCACATAACTTGTATGCTGTGGTCAATTTAATCTGTAGAAACATATACTTAAGTCTGTACTCTTGCCTAAAACGCCTTTACTTCTCTTATAAAATTATTTGAACTCCAAGATTCTTTCAAAGATATGAGAGCCTAGAGGAGGGCCTGTTACAAACGGAGAGGGAACACACAGAGGAGGAGAATAAGAAGTGCCAGGCACAGGGCCTGCAAAGACTCTGTGTTCACTGAATGGCAGCTGGTGGCAACTGGCTCAGCTTAAAGGTCCTGTCTGTTCCACTAAGAATATACCCATGAAGAGATCAGGTTCAAACGACCCTGCGGTCTTTGATCTTTCCCAGACTGCACCTAAGGGGCATTTCCCTACCTACAGTCTCGTTCATTCACCACTTAGCATTCACTACCTTGGGCTGATACTTATTTTTTAATGTGGAAATCCTCTGATTCTGTCTTATTAGTAATTACTAGTAATACAAGTGCAGGCTATGATATCTATGTCCTTATGCTATTTTTAAGTATTTATTTTCTAACCTGAACTCAAACAAAGGCCTCAAATGGTATCTTTTAGAACATTTTAAATAGGAATTTCAAATTTTGTGGGGCGCCTGGGTGGCTCAGTGGGTTGAGCATCCGACTTTGGCTCAGGTCATGATCTCACGGTTCGTGGGTTCGAGCTCAGCATTGGGCTCTGTGCTGACAGCTCAGAGCCTGGAGCCTGTTTCAGATTCTGTGTCTCTCTTCCTCTCTGACCCTTCCCTGCTCACGCTGTCTCTCTCTGTCTCTCAAAAACAAAACAAAACAGAAAAAAAAGACAAATTTTGTGATCCAGTTATTTCCTTAGTAAAGATAATTTAGAAATCTTTGGTCACTACAGCTTTTCACATACATGTAACTATCAAGTTTATCAGTTAAACTATTAGGAGACAAATAGTAGACAATATTTATCTGGAGAAAAGTGCCAGTTATGGTAGTTTTAGTGAATCATTCAGTAACCTTAATAAGCCAAGGGAAATGAGAATCACAGAATCCTAGAACTAAACCTTGGCAAGCCTTTTAGTAGTACCTAATTTTTTTTTTAGTTTTGAGAGGCAGAGAGAGACAGCACGAGAAGGGGAGGGTGAGAGAGAGGGAGACACAGAATCCGAAGCAGGCTCCAGACTCTGAGCTAGCTGTCAGCACAGAGCCTGATGTGGGGCTCAAACCCATGAACCGTGAGCTCATGACGTGAGCCAAAGCCGGATGCTTAACCGACCTAGCCACCCAAGTGCCCCATAAATTTTTTTTTAATTTACATCCAAGTTAGTTAGCATATAGTACAATAATGATTTCAGAAGTAGAATCCAGTAATTTATCCCCTACATATAACACCCAGGGCTCATCCCAACAAGTGTCCTCCTTCAGGCCCCTCGCCCACTTAGCCCATCCCCCACCCATAACCCCTCCAGCAACCCTCAGTTTGTTCTCTATATTTAAGAGTCTCTTATGGTTTGCCTCCCTCCCTGTTTTTACATTATTTTTGCTTCCCTTCCCTTCTATTCATCTGTTATGTATCTTAAATTTCATACAAGTGAAGTTATATTTGTCTTTCTCTAATTTCACTTAGCATAATACACTCTAGCTCCATCCATGTTGTTGCAAATGGCAAGACTTCATTCTTTTTGACTGCCAATACTCTCTACATATAGACAAGACACGCACCCCCCACATCTTCTTTATCCATTCATCTGTCGATGGACGTTTGGGCTCTTCTCATACCTTGTCTATTGTCCATAGCACTGCTATAAACATTGGGGTATATGTGCCCTCATGAATCAGCACTCCTGCATCCTCTGGATAAATACCCAGTAGTGCAATTGCTGGATCATACGGTGGTTCTATTTTTAATTTTTCGGGGTACCTCCATACTGTTTTCCAGAGCGGCTGCACCAGTTTGCATTCCCGCCAACAGTGCAAGAAGGTTCCTCTTTCTCCGCATCCTCGCCAGCATCTGTTGTTGCTGGAGTTGTTAATTTTAGCCATTCTGACTGGTGTCAGGTGGTGTCTCATTGTGGTTTTGATTTCTATTTCTCTGATGATGAGTGATGTTAAGTGTTTCTTCATGTGTCTGTTAATCATCTGGATGTCTTCAGAAAAGTGTCTATTCATGTCTTTTGCCCATTTCTTCATTAGATTATGTTTTTTGGGTGTTGAGTTTGATAAGTTCTTTACAGATTTAGTAAGTATTCCCTTACTTTTTTAGATGTAGGAATGATATCCAGAAAGGTTTAGTCATTTATCTAAAGTCACACAGCAATTCAGTGGCAAAGCCTGGGCTCAATTCTAAGTTCCAGACTTTGAAATACAAGCTTCTTTTATTTACAGATAATTTTTAAAAGTTAGAAAATGCTTCCTCAGAAGGCAATATATCAACGCCCATTAGGATAGCCACTATCGAAAGAAAATAACAAGTGTTGGGGAGGATGTGGAAAACGTGGAATCCTTGTACACGACTGGTGGAAATGTAAAATGATGCAGCTGCTATGCAAAATACTATGGGTTTTTTTCACAAAATAAAAATAGAATTACTGTACGACCTAGCAATTCCACCTCTGGATGTATGAAGAACTGAAAGTGAAGTTTCAAAGAGATATATGTACATCCATGTCCACAGAACTACTCACAATAAAGAAAAGGTGGAAAGGACCCAAGTGTTTTCTGACTTACGACTGTAAAAACAAAAAATCCTTAAAAAGAAAGGAGATTCTGACACAGGTTACAACACGGATGAACTTCAAGCACAGTATGCTAAGTAAAATAAGCCAGTCACAAAAGGAAAACTCCTGGACGGTTGCACTTACACGATGTCCCAGAGTAGTCACATTCAGAGGGACAGAAAAGAGAATGGTAGTTGCAAGGGGGGTTGGGAGCAGTTATTCTTTGATGGGTATGAAGTTTCAGTTTTGCAAGATTAAAAGGGTTTTAGAACTGGACAGTAGCCACAATATGAATGTGGCTAATGCCAGTGAAATGGGTAAGATGGTTAGACTTAAAAATGATTAAGATAGTAAATTTTATGTTATGTGTAGTTTACCATAAGTTTTTTCAAAATTCAACGTATCAAAAATTACTTACATTTGACGCTGGCACTCATGCTTAATGGAACCGAGCAGTCTACTGCAGCTGAAAGAAAACAAATCAGTTGTTTAGTAATATTCTTAACATCTATAAATGACAACAAATATCAAATGTGGAAATCACAAAAAGTTCCAGAATTTGCAGTTCCTTGTTTTGATTTCTATGATACTTTGAGAAACAAAAACCACAGTATCAACAGCTCATTGGATACTGCAAAAGGAAATATTAGTGAACTTAAAAACAGAGCAATATAAACTATTCAAAATGAAATGGAGTAAAAGAATACTGGAAAATAAATGCACAGAGCATCACTGACCTTGCCTACCTGAATCATGCACTTAACATATGTGTAATCGGGAGTCCCAAAACAAGTCCCTCCAACAAAGCAAAATTAGAGGCCCTACACTACCTTATTTCAAGACTTAGTGTAATGCTATAGTCACTAAGGCAATATGGTATTATAATAAAGACACAGAAGATCAATGGAACTGAAGAGGAAGTCCAGAAATATATCCTCAGACATGGTCGTGTGTCTTTCAAAAACTGCCAAGGCAATTCAACATAGAAAGGACAATCTCAGGGGGGCTGGGTGGCTCATCGGTTCAATGTCCCACTCCCAATTTTGGCTCAGGTCATGATTCCAAGGTCATGGGATCGAGCCCTGTGTTAGACTCAATGCTGAGCATAAAGCCTGCTTAAGATTCTCTGTCTCTCTCACTCTCTCCCTCTGCCCCTCTCCCCTGCCTGCAACTCTCTCTCTTTCTGTAAAATATAAAAATAAAAAAATAAAAAAAGAAAGGGACAATCTCTTCAACAAATGTTAGACTCAATGCTGAGCGTAAAGCCTGCTTAAGATTCTCTGTCTCTCTCACTCTCTCCCTCTGCCCCTCTCCCCTGCCTGCAACTCTCTCTCTTTCTGTAAAATATAAAAATAAAAAAATAAAAAAAGAAAGGGACAATCTCTTCAACAAATGATACTGGGAATATCTGAATATTCATAGGCAAAAAAATGACCCTTATGTCATATATACAAAGTCACTCAAAACGGATCACAAACTTTAAAAAATTTTTTTAAAAACGTGTATTCATTTTTGAGTGACAGAGAGAGACAGAGCATGAGTGGGGGAAGGAGCAGAGAGAGAGAGAGGAAGAAACAGAATCTGAAGCAGGCTCCAGGCTCTGAGCTGCCAGCATAGAGCCTAGCATGGGGCTCAAACTCATGGACTGTGAGATCATGACCTGAGCTGAAGTCGAATGTTTAACTGATGAGCCATCTAGGCGCCCCAAAAGGATCACAAACTTTAAAAATGTAGGAACTAAAACTTACACTTCTAAAGAAAACATAAGAATATCCTAGTGACCTAAAATCAGTATAAGATTTCTTTCTTTTTTTTTTTTATGTTTTTTATTTTAGAGAGAGAGAACGTGCGCGCAAGCAGTGGAGGGGCTGAGAGAGAAGGGGACAAAAGATCCAAAGTGGGCTCCACACTAACAGCAAACTCTGAGTCCATGTGGGGCTTGAATTCACACCCCACAAGATCAGGACATGAGCTGAAGTTGGCTGCTCAACCAACTGAGCCACCTGGGAGTCCCAGGAAAAGATTTCTTAAACAGGAAAAGATTTTTTTAAGCTTCATGAAAAGTATAAACTATTATTTTTTAATTTTTTAAAAGGTTTATTTACTTATTTTGGGAGAGACAAAAGAAGGAGAGCAGGGAAGGGGCAGAGAGAAAGGGAGACTCCCAAACAGGCTCTGTACACTGTCAGCGCAGAGCCTGATAAGAAGCTCAAACTCATGAAACTGTGAGATAATGACCTGATCCGAAAATCAAGAGCTGGATGTTTGACTGACTGAGCGACCCAGGCACCCCTGAAAAGTTAAACAATAAAACAACTGAAAAACTGAACTTGATTTCACATGTCACAAAATGTAATTTTTCTTTAGATTTCTCAATCGTTTAAAATATAAACTTCAGGGGCACCTGGGTGGCTCAGTCATTAGGCTTCCGACTTTGGTACAGGTCATGATTTCACAGATTGTGGGTTTGAGCCTCACATCAGGCTCTGTGCTGACAGCTCAGAGCCTGGAACCTGCTTCCGATTCTGTCTCTCTCTCTCACTCTGCCTCTCCTCTGCTCATGCTCTGTCTCTCAAAAATGAATAAACATTAAAAAAATAAATAAATAAAACATAAACTTCATAAAACATGAACTAAAATTAAAAAAACTTCAGCTCTTCCAGGCACCTGGATGGCTCAGTTGGTTAAGCGTCCAATTCTTGATTTCAGCTCAGGCCATGATCTCACCATTTGTGAGATCAAGCCCTATATCAGGCTCTGCACTATCAGCTTGGGAATTTTCACCCCTTCAAACTCACAAACTCTTTCTCTCTCTCTCGAAATAAATATTAAAAAAAATAATAAAAACAGAAACTTTAGCTCTTCAAATGAGAAGATAAAATCATTTTTAGAAGACATTAGTGAAAAACTGGTGAAATTCAAATAAGATCAGTAGTTACTAGTATTCTATCAATAGTCATTTGCTAGTTTCAATAACTGTACTATAGTTATTTAAGATTTTAACATTAGGGAAAGCTGGGTGAACGGTTTCTGTGACACTGTACTGTTTTTGCAACTTTTCTCTAAGTCTAAAACTATTTCATAATAAATATTTTTAAAAGAAAATGAAAATGTAAGTCTCAGATGGGGAGAAAATATATCTGATATAGGTCTGTATTTAATACATAAAGAACTCTCGCAACTTAGTATTAAGAAGACAAGTAACTTATTTTTAAAAATCGGCCAAAAAATCTGAACAGATATTTCACTGAAGAAGATCTGTAAATAGAAAATAAGCACAAGAGGGGCACCTGGGTGGCTCAGTCAGTGGGGGTCTGATTTCGGCTCAGGTCATGATCTCACTGCTTGTGAGTTTGAGACCCGCACTGGGCTCTGTGCTGACAGCCAGGAGCCTGGTGCCTGCTTCAGATTCTGTCTTCATCTCTCTGCCCCTGCCCTGCTCATGCTCTCTCCTTCCCTCTCTCAAATATAAAATAAAATACCAAAAAAAAAAAAAAACCAAAACCCAAAAGAAAGGGAAATAAGCACAAAAAAAGTTGCTCAACCTCATAGGCATGAGGAAAATACAAACTAAAACCCTGATGGGCTACCACTATGTCTCCACTCTGGTGAGGATATACAAGGGAGAGAAATACACAGTGGCAGTCACTCTGGGAAACAGTTTGGCAGTTTCCTTTAAAGTTAAATACTTAACCATTTTACCCCACAACTCCCCTCCTAGTAAATAAATTTAATCAAGTGAAAAGGAAGCAGGTGTTGAAATACGTGAAGATGGTATGCTTTACTCCTAATGGCCAAAAGTGAGTCAAAACAATCCAAATATCACCAACTGATGACTTCATAAACAAATTATGGTGTATTCATTGACTGGAAACCTACTTAGCAATAAAAAGGAAGAACTACTGAAGCATACACCAACATGGATTAGTCTCCAAAGCGTTAGCTAATCCAAATCCATGCACAAAATGATTCATAGTGTATGATCCCATTTATTTGAAATTCTAGGAAATGAAAACTATAGTGACAAAAAGCAGATCAGTGGTTGCCAGGGATTGAAGGAAAAGACTGCAAAAGACTAGATAAACTTTTTAGAAGATAGAAATGTTCTATATCAGTGAACTTTTTCTATAAAGAAACAGATGGCAAATTTTCAGGCTTTGCAGAGTGATATGGTCTCTGTCACAACTAGCTGACTCTCCCTTTTAGTGCAAAAACCACCACTGACAATATGTCTAAGAACGAACATGATTGCTTTTATTTCCAGATAATGAAAGTTAAATTTCATGTGACTTTCACATGTTACAAAATTTTGTTCTTTCTATTTTTTTCTGACCACTTAAAAATATAAATATCATTTCTGGTTCAAGAGCTGCACAAAAACAGGCGGCAGGAGGATTTGGCCAACAAGCTGAAGTTAGCGGGTCCCTGATATAGAATGATTGTGCTGGTGACTGTACTGATGTATATACATTCCAAAACACAGATACTTAACTGCACACTTATAATTAGTATATTTTATTATATATAAGTTATTATCTCAATAAAGCAACCAAAAAGAAAAAAAAGAGCAGCTGGTATCTTCTTTGTACAATTTCCTTAGATTAGAAAACAAAAGCAGATTATAAACTTTCATTATATTAACATCAATATCTAACCACAAAAACATATTAGGGATAACACAGGTAAAATGAAATAAGTAGTTATTATATAGGTATCACATAGAGTTAACAAAAATGGCATTCTGAATTTTCTATGTATAAAAGTTATAGTTAACAGTTAATATCTTGTTACATGAAACATAAATTTATTTATATAGAATATATTCATTTTTGCTATAGATTTACCCTAATTAGAAGTGAAGCTGAGGATTTAAATTGGGTATAGAAAGTTCACATTTGCACATTTTTACCTTTGGCTGAAAGGATTTTATTATAGTGAACAGCCATGTGATTCTTGACCAGGTGGAGAGTACTTAGTCTGAGAGAGGAGGAGTCAATGCAAAAAGCTAAAAATTAAAACATATTTAATCATTATATATCTACAATTAATATCAAGTCATGAGACAAACAAGATATTGATTATTAAGCTATTATAAGATGTTCTGAAAATTAACCACGGACATACTGACATCCCTGTGATGCTTGATGTAACTGACCAGCTCCGACTGCATGGGTTCAAGCCTTCCTAAGACTGAGAGTTTGGGAAGAGATTCTAGAATATAATCTATGATTACATTTACAAAATCATTTCTTATTGAAAGGCCTTAATCTCGTAACTAAAAGTGTTTAGCTACTTGCCTGATTATAAAATAATGTTAGCATTGTTAGTAGTTGAATAAATCAAACAAATCCAAAAACTAAAATTCTATGCAAAGATTCTTTTCTGAGCAGCAACTTCTAATTTTACAGCCCAAAACATGATCAGTTTACTGCACTCTTTTTGAAGTATTAGGTATATATTAAGACAAATACATCACATAGAAATTCCATAAGCTTCTCATTCTCATCTGAACTGTTTAAAAGATATCTTAGAAATAATTAAGTACTTATATAAGTATAAATGTATAAAATGTAAATAATTGTAGGCATAACTTTAAACATTAAAAATCATTTTTGAGTATACACACATATAGTTAAACAAAACCAACAGCTAAAATGTCATATAAAGATTAAAAAATTAAGTGAATATCCTGTCATGACCCCTAGCCTCCCTTCCCAGAAGCATACTCTCTACTGTTTTTATGCATTCTTCTAGGGAAATTCTATGCATAATACAGTAATGACAAGCTTGATACTAGTACTACTATTAAAAATTATTGAATAGGTCCCGTGCATGCCACTGTTCTAGGCTCTTCACATGTAAAAGCCATTGAGTCATTATTACCATTTAACAGGCGTGGAGTCTAAGAGAGATGTGAATAAGGTCTTCCAGGTCGCAGAGCTCATAAGGGACGCAGTTTTCCTGTGAACCAAGGCAGCTTCACGCCTACAACCACTAGACCTACAGCAGCTCCGCACATCGGTTCTCAAAAAAAATGTTAGCAAACTACATATTGTTCTTCATCGTGTTCTTCTAAGGTATGTGTACTTTACACCTCGTTTAAAATTTTTAGTTAAAAATAATTTTTCAACGTTTATGACTCTGCTCTATGTGTATATATACTTTATTGCCACAAATAAGTTACCTGAAAATGTAATCCCTCTTTCACTTTTATAGGGACCTGAATCAAAGATTTTTCATGTTAATAAGGAAAAAAAGATTTTCAATTATTTTGCCTAAAAACCTAGAGTTTATGCTTTGATGCTATAATTATAAAAATATATTTTAAGTTCACATCAAAAGTTTAAAGGCTTTAAAATGTGAAAACACAGAAAATGCAGATTTCCTTTTCACCGGATCTAGAAATCCAGTTGGAAGAGAGGCCCATCGGTGTTTACTCCAGATACAAACTGCATTTTTCAAGTGCTCTTTCTCTCTGCACAGTTTTTCCTTTTCAGTGCCAGTGTCTTTAATAACCCCCGAGGCACCATGTAACGGGGAAGGCGAGCTGCACGCCAGGGTGGCCCGCCAGCACAGAGAGCTGGGCCAGAGCTTCGGCAGGCAGCGGGAGGCGGCCAGGGCCACGTCCTGGGCACAATACTAGTGTGCACTGAATGCCGCCTAAGGATTCCTATAATATTTAATTCTAAATAACAATACAAAGTTCCATATTGATTATATAAAGTAATTCCATCATGTCACAAAATTGACAAATAAAGGAAACACTTAGCCAACCTTTTAGCAAATAATCTTTTATGATTTAAACACCTCACTTACCATTACTTTTCGTGCTCAAGTGTCCTTTAAGTAGGCATGGAGAACCATATCTGGGAAGGACAGAGGTTGCTCTGACTTTTAACAAAAAAATATAAATTAGGATATGTGAAACAACTTTCATGAAAACAAAGATGTTGGACATTTAAAAATAATAAATTTATCTTTGATTTTTAACTCTCAGAATTGTTTTATTGGTTTCTTTATTTTAAAGCAGGCTTCATGGCCAGCACGAAACCCAACATAGGGGTTGAACTCACAACTGAGTTCAACACTAGAGCTGAGATCAAGATTGGGACCCTTAACTGACTGAGCCACCCAGGCTCCCCTCTGAATTATTTAAAATTTTATTGTCCTATTACTAACCAGCAGTGATACATCAGACAGACAAAAATTCTACTGCTATAGATAAAAGGCCTTCTCTTTTAACAAAGTAAGTTGTTTTCAGAATAGTTGTACCTTGAGGCATTAGTTTCACTAGATAAAGTGATAAATATGTCAATTGTTATTTGATATATATCAATTTTACTCTATGTACCAATCACTTACCAGATTATTTAATGATTTTGAGATTTTGAGCTAATACATATGTATTAATTATTTAGTTAATCATAGGCTAGTCTGGCCTTAAAAATAATTTTAAGAAAGTAATCCCCTCACAAAGTAGTTTAGTAAATCAGAAATTATATAATGTCACTATGTAGAAGATATATAAAAATGTCAAAATCAGAATTTTTATTAAAAGATGTCTTAAGGTTCATCTAGTCCAACCTACTTATATTCTTGTTTGGATCCTATCTCCCCTAAAGTCAGTGTCTCTCTCATCTTTCAGACCAGATGGATGGAAAACTAGATACATAACTCATCACAAAATCAATTTACTTCCTCCAAAAATAGATTGTGTATTTGTAGCTACAAAGTGTTTAGAACCTTCAAGATAAGAAGGCTGAATTATAGAATTTAATGAAATTTAACATGCAAAATATGAATACTGACTGTATCCATAAGACGTGTTTTTAAAAAAATTTTTTAACGTTTATTTATTTTTGAGGGACAGAGAGACAGAGCGTGAGTAGGGGAGGGGCAGAGAGAAAAGAGGGAGACACAGAATCCGAAGCAGGCTTCAGGCTCTGACCTGTCAGCACAGAGCCCAACGCGGGGCTTGAACTCATGAACCACGAGATCATGACCTGAGCCAAAGTCGGCTGCTTAACCAACTAAGCCACCCAGGCGCCCCTCTAAGACATGTTTTAAATGGATAAAATGGTCAGTCTGCTATCAGATGAGCTGCTATAAGCTATAAAGGTGTGGAGGGGACACAAAGTCTGGAAGAAATATGGATGACTGAAAATAGAAAAAGAGGTGTCCAGATAGAACTAAAATCCAGGACCAGAGAACAAAGTCTGCTAAAAGAGACTAAAATAGAAAAACAACTTGAGATCAGAATGTCTAAGAAGATCCTTATCACAGGCCAGAGAGCAGGAAGGAAAAAAAATAACTTATTATTTAGGACAAGAGAGATCAAGGTTACACCATTTGAGTTGGTAATGACAGTCATGAAATTAGCATAGTTTGTTTATACCAGGAAAGAAAGAGATCTGAAATCTCAACACACGAAAAAGCAAATTAGACAAAAAACTCTCAAGCAAACCTTATTTCTATGGAGGATAAAAAAAGTGGAACACTTTTTGCCTGCCCAGAACTCACTGCCCCTGTATCTGGATACGGCCTCAACTTGCCTTTGGGGAACCACTAGTCCCTCACTTTTAGTCCAAGCAGTTCAGGTAGAGCTTATCCTACTGCTCAGAGGTGGGCATACAATCCCAATGTGACCAGCTATGTTGAGTGAATCAGGAATGACTATGTGACCCAAGTCCAGCCAATGACACACTATCCTGGGACTTTTACTGGAACCAATAGGAAAGAGATACTCTTTCCACTGGGCTAGAGACAGAAATAAGCCTGGCACTTCCAGTGGCCATCTTGCACTATGCAAGGAGATCTGAAGCCTACGTGGAAAAAAGTGGAAGTCAGAGACTCCTGGTGATATTGTTTGAGTCTCTGGATCTAACTGAAGCTCTACCCTCACTAGACTTTTCTTTACAGGAGCTAAAAATTCCCTAAGCCAGTTTGAATTGGGTTTCTTCACTTGCAGTCAAAAGCTAATTCACTGAATATTAACTGTGCCAGGTACTGTTCTAAACACTCGGTAGCTACAAACGCACTTAATCCTTACAACAATCCAAAGAGTCAGGTATTATCATTGTCCCCAATTTATAGATGAAGCATGACGAGGTAAAGCATGTAATTGGCCCAAGATTACACAGCAACTATGTATAACAGGTTTGGATTCTGGATCTGAATCCAGGCAAACTAGATAAATGTTGTGTGTTCTGACTGTTCCACTGACCAGCCATTCCTCCACCTCTCTCCCTCTCTTGGGCCTCTATTCCCTGAGAAACAATAATATTGAAAATAGGCCAATTAATAACCCTACAATGTCCTCTAAGTATTCAAGTGAAAGGACAGTTGTATGTCTCTCACTTTAAGTTAAGTTAGAAATGATGAAGGTTGGTGAGGAAGGCATGTTGAAAGCCTAGATAGTCCATACCCAGGCCCCTAGGTCAAACACTTAGCTGAGTTATAAACATGCACAGGAAAAGTTCTTGAAGGAAATTAAAAGTGCTGCTCCAGGAAACACATAAGTGATAAAATGAAAGAACCTTATTGCTGACATACAGAGAGTATTAGTGGTCTTGACAGAAGATCAAACCAGCTACAACATTCCCTTAAGCCAAAGCCTAATCCAGAGCAAGGCCCCAACTCTCTTCATTTCTATGAACTAAGAGAGGTAAGGAAGCTGCGGAAGAAAAGCCTGTAGGTAGCAGGGGTTGGTTCATGAGGTTTAAGGTAACATAAAAGTATAAGGTGAAGCAGCAAGTTACCTAGAATTTCTAGCTAAGATACTTAATAAAGATGGCTACACTGAACAGATTTTCGATGTAGATGAAACAGCTGTACATTGGAAGATGCCACCATCAAAGACTTTCACAGCTAGAGAGAAGTCAGTTCCTGGCTTCAGTGCTTCAAAGGACAGGATGACTCTTGTTAGAGGCAAATGCAGCTGGTGCCTACCTTGGAGCCAATGCTGGCTCAATATTTCAAAAATCCTAAGGCCCTTAAATATGCTAAATCAACTGTGCCTGTGCTCTGTAAATGGAACAACAAAGCCTAGATGACAGCACTTCCACTTACAATATGGTTTACTGTGTATCTATCTACCTACCTACCTACCTACCTATCTACCTTGGTATTCCTGGGTGGGCTCGACAGATATTTTAAGTTCACTGTTTTGAGGTCTACTGCTCAGAAAAGACTCCTTTCAAAATATTACTGCCTACTGACAATGCACCTGGTCACCTAGGAGCTCTGAAGGAGCTGTACAATCAGATTAATGTTGCTCTCATGCCTGCTACCACAATATCCATTCTGCAACCCAGGGATCAAGGAGTAATTTCAACCTTCGAGTCTTATTATTTAAGAAGTACATTTCATAAAGCTTTAGCTGTCATTCCTCTGCTGGTTCTAGGCAAAGTAAATGGAAAATTGAGAATGGAGCCATCAAAAATGTTTGTGATTCATAAGAAGAAGTCAAAATATCAACATTAACAAGAGTTTGGAAGAAGCTGATTCCAACCCTTGTGGGTGACTGTTCAGGACTTCAGTGGAGGAAGTACCTGCAGCTGTGGGAGAAATAAGAAAATTAGAATTCGAGTGGAGTCTGAAGATGGGACTGAATTGCTGCAGTCTCACAAGGAAACTTGAAGAGGTGAGGAGTTATTCTCAAAGATGAGCAAAGTGGTTTCTTGAGATGGAATCTATTCCTGGCATAGATGCTGTGAAGATTGGTGAAATGACAACCAAGCATTTAGACTGTTCCATAAACTTAGCTGATAAACCAGAGACAAGGTTTGAGAGCGCTGACTCCAATTTTGAAAGAAGTTCTACTGTGGTAAAATGTTACCAAACAGCATCGTTCGTGAACAGAGAACAGAAAACTCGTTGGTGAAAGGACGAGTCAACTGATGCAGCAAAGTTTAATGTCCAATGTTGTCTTATTTTAAGAAAATGCCAGTCACCCCAACCATCAGCAACCACCACCCCGATCAGTCAGCAGCCATCAACATCAATGCAAGACCCTCCACCAGCAAAAAGAATACTACTTGCTGAACGCTCAGATGACAGTTAGCATTATTTAGCAATAAAACATTTTTGAATGCGGGCATGTACATTGTTTTTTAGACATATTATTGTACACTTAACAGACCACAGGGTAGGGTAAACACTTTTATATACACTAGGAAACCAAAAACTTCATTTGACTCAGTTTATTGAGACATTTGCTTTACTGTGGTGGAACGGACCCTGCAGTATGTCCGAGGTATGCCTGTATACTCTAAATTTTACATATACCCTTTCCCAAGCTCCCACCTCTGCCATGGGATAGTAAGTAAAAATAATGGCTCTAAGGTTTCACGTTCCTCACCTGGATGCAAAGCCTGTTCTGCCACTTACTATGACCTTGGCAAGTTATTTATGATCTCTTACTTACTGTGAGATGAGGATAATACCTATCAAGATGTTTCTGTGGATTAAATAAAGAGATAACTTGGGACTTGTTTCTGGTACACAACAAGGTTAGCTTATGTTGTAAAATTTCTAAGAAAACATAAAAACATGGTGGTTTGCTTTTTCTGGAACTTATGTTGACAGTGTCAGAATATACAGTTTGCTAAATGGATCTTCCATATTCAAAGCAGCACTTATTTTGACCAATGATTCGGTAATAAAGGCACACTCACATTCAAAGCAAGACATTCCAAGGAGCCATTAGCAGCTTGGTTTACAGATACTTTTAAGGGGTTGCTTGGCTGGCTCGGTGGGTAGAGCATGTGATTCTTGATCTTGGGGTGGTGAGTTTGAGCCCCACGTTGAGTGGAGAGATGACTTTAAAATATATACATAAAGATACTTTAAACATAGATAAGAACACTAAATTGGGAAGATCTGCAGGTTACTTTATCTGGCTTGAGGCAAGAATGCTACTTGCTCAGAAAATGTGAAAATGCAAATTATTTGGATTGGGCCAATTCATAGAGATTTAAAGTTACATGGGCCCAACAGTTCCACCATGACGTCCACTTGACCCAGAGAGTATTCAATAAAGGGCAGGTGGATATAGTGATTATGGATTAGTCCTTTGTCAATAACTCTGTAGGCAGCAACACTGCATCATTTGGAAATTTATAAGAAATGCAAAATCTCAGCCTCCTGCCAGACCTACTGAATCATAATCTGCATAAAAATTTTTTTAATGTTTTATTTATTTTTGAGAGAGAGAGGGAGACCGTGCGTGAGCAGGGGAGGGTCAGAGAGGGAGACACAATCCTAAAACAGGCTCCAGATTCTGAGCTGTCAGCACAGAGCCAGATGCAGGGCTCAAATCTACCATCCATGAGATCATGACGTGAGCTGAAGGCGACGCTTAATGGACTGAGCCACCCAGGCATCCCATAATCTGCATTTTTAAAAAATGTATTTATTCTGTGAGTGAGAGAGAGAGAGAGCAAGCAGGGGAGAGAGAATCGCAAGCAGGCTTCCCACTGACAGTGCACAGCCCAATGAGGGGCTCCATCCCACAAACCCTGAGATCATGACCTAAGCCAAGATCAAGAGTCCAATTTAACCAACTGAGCCACCCAGGTGCCCCACAGTCTGCATTTTAACATGATTCCCAGGGGATTCCTAGTCACATTAAAGAATCCCTGGGTTATATGTCTTGTGGGGAGGAAGGTGGTTACAGAAGGAAAGATTTCGTATTTAACTGATTACTTCAAATGTGCTTGGAGTTATATATTATCGTCATTTAATCTTCAAGAAGTCTATGACATGGGCATTTTACTGCCACGTTCGAGAGATGAAGAAATTGAGGGTCGTCCTTGTGGAGAGCAAAGGGGACTTGATTTGGGGGACCCAAATTTAGTTCCTCTGCCTCGGAGCCACCGAGGTAAGAAAGGCTGCATGCCCCCGAGTTCAGGAGACCCACCTCCAGCAGTCAGGGCCACAAATTCTGAGCAAGCAGGACCTCCCTCCTTCGGTGCGCAGGATAACACTGGGGCCGAGAGGGGCGAGTAAATAGGGGACCTGGAGACCCAGGGCCCGGCCCCGACCTGCGCACCCGCGACCCGGATCCCGGACCGGAGGCCCGGTTGCTGGCCGGCGCGAGGCGGCGGTCGCCCGTGAGAGTTCCCTTTACCTCTCCGGCTGCCATCCATGCTTAGATCCTCTTGCAGCCGCCACGGGGACACACAGGCCCCCCTTCCGTCCTTCCCCGGGCAGGGCCAGCCCCCGCAGCAGAGGACTGGCGCGCTGGAGCCGGCGCCGGGCGTGGCTAGGCCCGTTGCTAAGGGCCGCGCCGCGGCGCCGGGATTGTGACGTCACCGCGCAGGGACGTGCTCTCCCGCCGCCTGGCTGTGGGGGGTACGCGCAGGGAGAGGGAGAGCAGATGAGGATTGTGGTGGCCGGGAGGGGATTACTGGGCCGGGAAAGTGTCCCAACCCACGGTCTGTGGCCCTGGGATCCTGCCAGCCGTCCGCAGAGCCGCCTCCTCTCGGGAGCTAAGTCACCAGCAACTGGCAGGTCTTGTCCCTGTGGGAAGAGCGAGAGACAAGGTGGCTTCATCTGGCATCCCTGTCCCCTGGGTCCCGGAAAAAAAAAATCAAGCGCAAATGTTGGTTGCGGTCTGGGTAACGTTCAGCCAGTTCCAAATAGTTAAATTTCAGAGCAGTGCGTGAATATTTGGATTAGTGAAAATCCTGGGGATTAAAGATACCTATATATTTACCTCTTGATTTTTAACCTCAGCAGTCAGCTTGCATTTCCTTTCTTCTTTCTGAGCTCTATCTGTCGGTCTTCCCTCTCCACACCCAGTCTTATTCATCATAAGGCTCCTATCTTTTTTTCCTTAGACTGAAAGAGAGTTGCAGTAAGAACAAGGCGTTGGTTGATCTGTGACTTTATACAGTTTGTTTAATTTTGAAGCAGTTACCCACTTTTGGATCCTTGGAAATAAGATAATAGGGCAGGGAGCATTCTGTAACGTGGGGCTTCTCATGAGTGGCTCCACTGACGTTTTGGGCTGGGTGCATAATTGTTTGTGTGAGGTGCCCTGTACCTAGTAGAGTAGTAGCAGCATTCATGGTTTCTACCCACTAGATGACAGTAGTAACCCACCCACTCCACCGCCAGTTGCAAGAATGTCTCCAGATATTACCAGATTTCCCAGGGGTGGGTGGCAAATTGCACCCCATTGAGAACCATTGCTGTAATGGAAAAAAGTACTGGCTTTGGTGGCAGATATGTGGAACTTTTCTGCCACTTGTGAGCTTGACCTTTGTTTGGAAACTTCTCTGAGCCTCAGGTCTTTCTTTTCTAAAATGTAAAATGCTGCTAACGTAGTTGCAAGGATCAAGAAGTCCACTGCCTGGAAAGTAAAACGAGGTTTTCAACAAATAATAGTTCTCTCTCTTTTTTAAGACCCTACCTTAGAAAAGCTGGGGTATCAGAAAAATTCAGACATAGGGAGTAAGTCAGGAATCCTATGACAAGGAAAGGGGAATAAGCCAGAAATTCAGTCACGATAACATCTGAACTCCTGGTTCGCTAAGACTAGGGAAAGGAGAACATTAGATTAAAAATCTGAAGAACGTAGAAGTATGTGTGATGGCTCTGTGGCCCCAACTACAAAGGTCATTTATAAGGATTCATGGGTGGAGAGTCACGTGTTACCTAGAGAACAAAAACTCACTGATGCTTGAAATCCCTATCTAAGAACATGAAGCCTTTTATTCCACTACAGCCATCTGGAAAATACCTTGCATCTAATAAGTCTCCAGTAAACATTTGTTAAATTGAATTAGAGCTAAAGCTTAAAGGGCAAACACCCTGGGGAAAGTAACACAGTGATTTGATTCACACGAAGATGATGCCAGCTCCTCTTATGAAAGTAAATTTTTGGATGAAAAGTAGATATTGCTTTGAAATATCTCCAAGGATCTCCAAGATTGGGAGAGGGTTCTAGAGAAACATTGCATGGTACCCAACTTCAACTGAAGCCATCGTCATTTCATTAAAGTATTTCGTTCCACTTCTTTCAAGAATATACTTTTTCCTTCCATTTTTAGTGGTGAACATATTATCCTAAGTTCAATTTAATATGTCCTTGGCTTTCACACTGTGTGTATAAACAAGACAGAGAGGAACCTTTCTGGTTGCTATTTCCAGGAGGCAGTCAAGGATCATAGGCAGATGCATGCAGCTAGTAATGGTTTATAGTAGAGTTAGTTTCCAGAAGTGTCCTTCCACTGGGAAGCATCACTACCAGGTACAGTGGACTTGGAGAGGGGCCATTCCTAAAGACCTTTTATTGAATATTTAAAAATGAATTTCATTTTAAGAAATTACTCCTTGGTATATTTTTATTGATATCTAGAAATTTATATGTTGTATTTTATTTTATTTTTTATTTTTTTAATGTTCTTTATTTATTCTTGAGAGACAGAGACAGTACTAGCAGGTGAGGGGCCAGAGAGAGGGGGAGGTAAAGAATCTGAAGCAGGCTCCATGCTCTGAGCTAGCTGTCAGCACAGAGCCCGATGCAGGGCTCGAACCCACAAACCATGAGATCATGACCTGAGCCAAAGCCGGTCACTTAACCGACTGAGCCACCCAGGCGCCCCTATGTGTTGTATTTTAGAAGGAAAAGGTTTTTGGCCCTAATGAATTGGCATGCTTACTTTTATGATTGGGTTTCCCTTTTTGTCTTAACTGGCAGAAAGTATAAATAAGATTTATGCTCATTTGCAATAATCATTCATAGCCTATTTTTCTATTTATCTCTAATTCCTTTTATTAAGCAGGTGGGTTTTTTATTCCACTCTTGTTTCAATGGCTCTATTTTATTGGAGGAACTCTAAGCCCTTTGGAACTGGAGATATAAATAAAATGAACTATGTATCACACATACCATAATATATAGTCTAATATGTATAATAGTTTATTTACCACATTTTATTTTATATTTTAAAAAATCATTATATTATTATTTATATATTTAATATGTATATTTATAGATAACCCTTAATTTTTAATTCAGAGGATTCCTGGAACTCATGTTTGTCTGTTTATTTACTGCATTTTATTTTATATTTTAAAAAATATTATATTCTTATTTATATATTTAATCTATATATTTATAGATAACCCTGAGTTTCACAATTCAGAGGATTCCTGGAACTCATGTATGTCAGTTTGGACATGCTTAACACCATGGTGAAAATTATCCAATGAAAGCAACAAGACATAAAAGGCCACGATAATCTTTATCCATTCATTGGGTTATTGTGAACATATTTTAATCCTGAAAGGATTAAAGAACAAAAACAAACACTTAGGAAAAAAATTTTAAAGAAATATATAACAGGGCAGAGTAAAAGAAATACAATTACATGATGTGTGTGTATTTTGGATTGACTTCAGTCTCAAAAGAAAATCCCTTCGGTTTTCATGATTGAAGAGCACGCTCTTAGTCATGATCCAGTCAAAATACCGCAGCTCCTGATTCATCTAATACTAAAAGAGAAAACAGAACTTGGACCTTGGAGGGGTTAGCGTGTTATGTAGTAATGGATTAATTTGTTGTTTTCACTAGAAGGGGCTTTAAGAAAGTTTTTTTTAGAAGGTTTTTTTTTTCTTTAATGTTTATTTATTTGAGAGAGAGAGACAGAGCACATGCGGCACACACATGAGGGGGGTACAGAGAGAGAGAGAGAGGGAGAGAGAATCCTAAGCACGCTCCACACTATCAGCACAGAGCCTCACGTGAGGCTTGATCTCACAAACCGAGAGATCATGACCTGAGCTGAAATCAAGAGTTGGATGCCTAACCAACTGAGCCACCCAGGTGCCCCAAGAAAGTTTTAAGCCACATCCCTGTGAGCAGAGGGGCCAAACTGAGGCAATATTAATCTACAGATCTTACTCGAGGAGTATAAGAAGTAACGAAAACATTAAAAAAAATTTTTTATGTTTTATTTATTTTTTGAGAGAGAGAGAGAGAGAGACAGCACGAGCAGAGGAGGGACAGAGGGAGAGGGAGAGACAGAATCCGAAGACAGGCTCCAGGCTCTGAGCTAGCTATAAGCACAGAGCCTGATGTAGGGCTTGAACCCAGGAACCATGAGATTGTGACCTGAGCCGAAGTTGGACGCTCAACCGACCGAGCCACCCAGGTGCCCCTGAAAAACATTTTTAAAATTGACTCTAGGTAGAACTTTTCCAATTATAGTTAGTGACACACATGCTGAGTTCTTTTTTGAGCATAGGAAAAAAATTACTGTGTTATCTAAAGGTCCTTTATGAATTAAAAAAATCTTCATTGTGTTCAATCTGGAGCTTGAATTTTCTTAATTTTCTTGTTTAAAGCAGGAGAGAATGGAATGACCATAGTTCTCTACAAAGCAATATGTGCCTAACAGACAGAAGAGAGTGATAGCAAGATATACTGACCCCAAATGACCGTCCTGCGTTCTGGTAATGAATAGAACTTTGATATCTCAGCACAATCATAATCTTGCCCACAGTAAGTGATCACTTTCAGAACCGTAGCACCGTCTGGAGTTTGTACTGCATTTGATGTGCTCCGTTCTATACTTTATCTTCATTTTTCCTATAGTGGAGAAGAGCACGAAATTATGGCTCTGTAGGCAGCTTAGCTGCTTCTTATTACTAACAAAAGAGTCAATCATATAGTGTGGCTCTTGAGTGAAGGCTGCTAAAATGGCAGATATTAGGCCCACTAATACCTGTCACCGTCCTCCATTGCTCTTGTTTCTCTCCAGCTGTGTTCTTTACATCTTTTCGTTCAATTAGGAGAACAAGTCTCTGCGAACGGAATTTAATCATTCAGCGGTTACTAGGTAACCTGTCGCCGTAGCTTAAGAAGAGCATTCCATCTTTTCTTCCACTGCCAGTCAGCTGCCACAATACATCGGGGTAATACTTGGCCAAAAGACTTGATAATCTCCACCTAATGTGCTCTCTGTTTACAGGTGGCTTCACACCGTTACAAACAAAGCAAAACAAAGGACATAACCAAGTTGTCAGTCTATCCTGGTAATATTTGTTTCACTTAAGAAGCAGAGTTTGGAGTTTTAACAATTACTGGATTTTGAGGAAATTGCAGGGAAGCCCTGATAAGTGCATCTAGAATTCGCAAACTACCATACACAAATCAATTAAAACAACAGCTGGGTTTTGTAAGGCCACCGATGAAAACCATCCTTTATTGATGCCCTATCTAGTTTTCCGTAGGGATTCAATCTCCTCTCCTGTCATACTTTGTCTTTTAGGATATCCGCCTGCAATTGACTCCCCAAACACTTTAAATTATTAGGCTGAATGACACAGTATTGCTCTTTTGTAAATCAAAAGTGCTCAAATACAGACATGCTTTCTTTTCTTTCTAGTTTTATGGTTCTATTAATACAAATATGACATGCATGTAAGCTGTCTGTCTATTTATTTTCTCCGCTGCGCAGCCTGGCTGCAGGATGGGTGACTCTGATGGCCAGCTGCGCTGCTCTTTCCACAGTGGCTTTGCGGTCCTTGGAGGAGACCTTGTGAGCCATCTCTGCAGTCAGATTTGTTGCACATACAGCACTTCAAGCTCCTTGGCCTTGTGGACTAGGAACTTCCAGAAGCCACCGGGCAGCACGTGCTTTATTTTCTTGTTGCTTCTGTAACCAGCGTCAGCCATCAAGATCTGCCCCTTGAATCTTCTCCGCACCCTATTGCCAATGCTTCTGGGTTTCTGCCAATTGCGCTTAATTTTGACATATGGTTTGATTGGTGCCAGATGAACTTCTTGGTTGTCTTTTTATTTATTTATTTATTTATTTATTTATTTGAGAGGGAGAGAGGCAGAGAGAGAATGCAAGTGAGGGGAGGGTAGAGACAGAGAGAAGAGAGAAAGAGAATCCCAAGCAGGCTCCACACTATCCGTGAAGAACCCAGTGTGGGACTCAAACCCACAAACCAGGAGATCATGACCTGAGTCAAACTCTGACGCTTAACTGACTGAACCAGCCAGGTGTCCCTCTTGGCGTGCACGCTCTCTCTCTCTCTCTCTAAGTGTATTTATTTTGAGAGAGGCAGAAACAGAATGAGTGGGGGAGGGACAGAGAGAGAGGAAGAGAGAAAATTCCAAACAGGCTCAGTGCTGTCAGAGCAGAGCCTGACGTGGGGCTCAAACTTACAAAACCATGAGATCATGACCTGAGGCGAAACCAAGATTTGGACACTTAACTGACAGAGCCACCCAGGGGTCCCTCGATTCTCTTTTTAATGATCTTGGGCTTCACCAGAGGTCTGAGAGCAGCTGTGAGGCCGAGGAGGATTGGCTGCCACCTCAGCACTGCCCGCAGACGAGAGGGCCGTCTGGTTTGACTTAATAACTTGAAGTTGTTTGCAGAGCACCCCTGGAAACCTGGATGTAGATTCAGACTTCACTAATGGAGCGAGCAGGCTTAGACAGTAAAGGCCAGGGGTTCTGCCCCCCCCCAGCTATGCTCAGTTCCCGACTACCCTGAAGATGATTACTTTGCCATAATCCAAGAAAGACTGTCATTGACACTGAGTTTAGGAATATTTTATTTTATTTTATTTTGCTTATTTATTTACTTAGAGAGAAAGAGAGAGAGAGAGAGAGAGCGAGTGCAAGGGAGGGGCAGAGAGAGAGAGAGAATCTCAAGCAGGCTCCCCACTGTCAGCACAGAACCCCACACGGGGCTCAGTCTCACAAACCATGAGATCCTGACCCAAGCTAAAATCAAGAGTTGGATGCTTAACCAACTAAGCCACCCAGGCGCCCCAGGAAACTTTATACTAGAGATTTATTTCTGAGAAGGGGCAGCTTCTCTTTTTCAAGGATGGCAGAAAAGAACACTAATAACATCCTGTAAATTAAAAACTGTCACCTGTTATTCAACCCTTAATTTATTAATGAGTTATTCCAACTCATTAATGAACACTTACTTTGTGCAAGACCCAGGACTCTTCAGCTCACATTTTCCTTTCAGATTCTACAACGCACAACCATATTTTCTCTAGTTCATTTACAGTGATCCTGGAAGCTGGACATTTATAGAGACACTGTAGAGTGTCAGGTAACATAGAATAGCCATTAAGTGTGTGTTGGAATCCAACTGCTTTTGAATCCTGGCTTTGCTGTTTCCTAGATGTCCTTGACCAAGGACTACATTTCTTCGTGTATAAGATCACGGAGCATAATAGTAGTGTCTGCTTGATGTGATTGTTGTGAAAATGATGAAAGGTAATACCAATAAATAGCTTACCAAAGTGCCTGCCTGGCTGCCATAGTTTGGTTTCCCAGAAGCAGACTTTGGGACAGGGATTCAAGTACACATCGTTTATTTACAAGGTCATCCCAGTAAACGCCAATTAGCGAGACAGAGAAGGGAAGGAAGCTGTAAAGGATTCATTCTATCTAGTGCACAACTGGAGCTCAATCCCTCCAGGGAACTCTGGGAAACAGAACACCACAGAATTATCCTACTCAACGCTGGTGAGCTGGGGTATGTATCCACCATCCACCAACAGACCATGTCTAAGGGCTGCCAAGGTGGAGCCGGGGGAGCACGGGGAAGGGGGTGATTCTTGAAGGGCAAGTTAAGTGGGCTTCTGTGTTCAGAGAAAGCTCTAGGCAATAAGGTGCAGGCACTCACTGTTGCAGTTGAGACTGATGTGCAAGGAAGTGGCATTGACAGGGTCCACAGTCGCCATTCAACATACATTTACTCCTTGTATTTTTAAACGTTGTTACCATTAAGTAACCTTTTGAGTTCTTTTCAAATTGCACAGGACTGGCACAGAGAAGGCATTTGTTGTGAATGCCTGTTATTTTTGTCTGCCCGGCATTCTTTCCCTTTTCTTCTGGTGGGAAACACATCCCTCATCCTCTGGGTGATAGTCTCTATTTTGCCTCCTTCCAAGTCCCCTCTCTTCTCCTGCCCCTCTTTTATCATAGGATGGGGGAGTGTGACTCCAGCCTGGCCAGAATGTGTCCAGCCAGCTGGCTATGGGGATTGATTCAAAGATGGGCACAGAAGCCTAGTCAGCATCCCGCCCTATCAGCATCCTCTCTGGGACCTAGCTGCTACATTAGCACTGACTTCTGCTGGGTTTGCTGAGCTGGGAGATAGAGGTCTGCGCTGCTGACAGCTCTCTTGCTCTCTGTGGAAAGCACAACAGATAAGGGAAAACAGAAAGAGAGAGGTGGGGGGGGGAGGGGCAGGCAGAGGGAGGAAGACAGAGGGAAACATCCTGAAGACATTATCTGAGCTCCTCCAATACAGCTCTGGTGGAAGTATTTGAACCTGACTTCCCAGTTATATGAGCCAATAAATTCTTTGCTGTCACATGCAAGGAAAGAATCCTAATGGACACATTTGTAGCATTTCCTGCTCTAAAATTCTAGGACATCTTTTAACACCTCATCTTCCAATGTAAATTCCCGAGTAGTTATAAAAGCTGCTAGCAAGATAGTGGAGGCAGGCATGCACTGGCAGTAGCTTTATATTCAGGAATAGCCTTCCTCTCCTTTGAGGTTCTGGCATTTCATACTTTATTGCTCAGCCACGGCATTGGATAACTTTGGATTACACCATGAGAAAGTTATTCCCTTTGCAATTCTTTCACTAATTACATCAAGAAGAAAGTCTCAATGTGATCCTAATATGACTTTAACACCTGTTGTCTTAGCTAATCTTCCTTTTTTAACAAAGACAGAAGTTTGGTTTCAGGCCATGGTATTTGAGGGCATCCTTCTTTGTCTTTGTGGTGCTTACTTATGGCATTTACTACTGTTCTTCCAATTGTACTTGAAGTATAGTTTTTCTTTTAAAAATGTTTAATTTAAAAACTGAGTAAATTCACAGGAAAACTATGTAGGAAACAAAAGTGTTTGCTGGTGTAACAATGTGGCAAAAGTCATGTAGATGACACTTAAAAGACTGGAATTTAGAAATCATCTGCTTTGTATCCCTGCTTCCGGGGTAAAAAAAAAAACAAAACAGGGATTAGGTGGGCAAGGTGCCACTCAAATTTGCAGAGGCTGATGCTTTGGTGTAATTTTGATAAAAGAACAAAATGGGTTTATTGGGAAGTTTCAGTTTCATGTGGGGGTAAAAACACAGAACATTTCGATTTTTCCAAGTCACTGCTTTTACCTGTGTTCTAAAGTCCCCTCCTACTGGGTCACAGAGGCTTTTAAGAACACTTCAGCTTGATTCTTCAGGTTGTGTGTATGTGTGTGTGTGTGTGTGTGTGTGTGTGCGTGCGCGCACGCGCGAATGCGTGTATGTGTGTGTGTCATTTTCCATAATTTAAAGCACCTTCAGTTTTTAAGACTCACTTCTGTTTATCTTAAAATGTAACCTTTTGTCAGATCTAAAGCTCTTTCCATCCTCTCCCCCAGCACTGGCCATGCTGGGAAGTTCTGCTGGCTGGTATTGGAGGCGCCTGGGATCAGCTTTCACACACCCCTTCTCCCTACCTCCTTGCCCGGCCCTGGCTCCTCTGACACTGACCAGGAGAGGAAAAAGGAATAAGACGGTCCGTTTCTTCTTTGATTTGATGTCTTTATTTATCTCCCCCTGGATGGTTGATGCTGTTCTTCTAGCTCTTTGTCTATGAACTCAGTGTGGAGGAGTGGGGCTCCAACATTCCCTTTTGAAGGCATCTCATCCCAAGCAGCTTCCCCGGATGTAGGTAATATGTTGCAATATTTGACTCCGAATGAACCCCACTGGTTGCATTTCTCCCCACTGCTGTAACACACCTGCCTGTTTGGTCACTGCTTTAGCAATCCCCAACCAGACTGAAGATCCAGCCTCATTGACTTGCAGGTGTGTGTGGGGATCCTTTTCTGTGTGTTTTGGGAACTAGAACTGTGGGAGCAGTGCCAGGAAAGGAGAGTGGCCCCTCTCTGTCTGACTACCCTCCACCCTGCATTGTCTCCTCAACGCATTCCCTTCTGCCTGGATCACAGGGCAGGTGAGCAGATCCACGGGCTCACATAGACATGTATGTAACCAGGGAGCGGAATCAGAATTCCCCTTCCTGAAGGCACCTATGAATCCACCAATCCCTTGGTTTCCAGGAAGGGAAGCAGCTCTCTTCCTGATGACAGCGAAGAGAGGCACCAAATGGCTTCTCCTTACAAGTGGTGATGACTCCACCAAAAGGTGATGACTTTTTTTCCCCCAGTCATCTTCACATTTTCTTTTGGGTAGATGTAGTTCACCGAATAATGGCCATCCAAAGAGATCAGGTCCTAATCCCTGGATTCTGTGAATGTTATTTTATAAGGAAAAGGGGTCTCTGCAGAGGTGGTTAAATGAAGGATCTTGAGATGAGATGGTGATCCTGGATGATGTGAGTGGGTCCTAAATACAATCACAAGTGTCCTTGTAAAAGGGAAGCGGAGGGAGGTCACACGGATGGAAGAGAAGACAACATGAAGATAGAAGCAGAGATTGTAGATGTGGTCACGAGACAAGAGATCATCTGCAGCCACCAGAAGCCAGAAAAGGCCAGGAATGGATTGTCCCTAGAACCTCGAAGAGAGAGTGAGACCCTGCTGACATCTTGATTTTGGCCCAGTGATCTTGATTTCAGACTCAGGCCCCCAGCGCTGTTGGAGAAGAAACTTTTGTTGTTTTAAACTACCCAGAATTTGTTACAGCAGACCTGGGAACCTAGTACAGTGGAGTAGGACACTTTTTCCTGAAATGATGTCTCTCAATGAGTGTCCTCAAGACAAGCATTTTCTCAGAAAAAACAATGCAAGTACCCATGTCTTTTTGTTCTGAATTTGGATCTTGATTACAATTCAGGGAGCCTAGGAAAAAAATATCCCAGTAAACACTCAACACCATCCTGTTCCTAAAAGGAACATCACCAGGGCACTTGGGTGGTTCAGTTAGTTAAGCATCTGCCTCTTGATTTAGGCTCAGGGCACAATCTCTCAGTTGTGAAATCAAGCCCTGTGTTGAGCCCTGTATCGGGCTCTGTGCTGGGCGTGGAGCCTGCTTCGTAGTCTCTCTTTCTCTCCCCCTGCTCTTCCCCAGTTGGCACCTGTGCTCTTTCTCTCTAAAAAAAACCCAAATAAATAAAAATAAAACAATAAGGAGTATCACCATTAACTCCTAGCATGGTCATTAAAAAAATCTTGCTTTCCAGATAATTGAGAATGTTGGTTTTCACTGATATATAACAAACAAAAGATTCTCTCACACGTTATACTAGAGGCTACTACTTGCTTCCAATATCTATTTTCCCTTAAATAATAATTGCACTCCCAATTTTTGGTTGGGCCATACGAAATCAAAATGTTTCTCATCTTCCTTTGCAAGACGGATTCACATGTAACAAAAATTTTTGTTAATGTGTAAAACAGAAGGAATGCATGCAACAGTGGGAATGTGTCCATAAAGGAGGGAGAGCCCCCTTCTTTTTCCCTTTCCTCCTTTCATTACTACAATGTGGATGTAGTGGAAGGACCTACAACAGCCATCTCAGACCATGAAGTGGTCCTGGGAATGAAGGCAATGCTCAGGATAGTAACAGACTAGACAGAGCATGAGTCTCTGACTCTGTGGAGTTCATACCAATCCTGGAATAGACCCGATAGACACCAATCCTGGAGTCAGATATTCACAAAAGAGAATACTAAATGTTTGTGTTTTCTAGTATTCATTGTTATACAAAATCCTAACTGATCACAGTTAGGATTTTTATAGTATTCAAGCTAGACTATGGAAATGGATCCTCCCAAAAGTAACTTTACTGACCACTTGGACAAGTCAATCAATTCAGCATGGCCAGAATAAAAATGTAACAGTATATATACATGTTATATATGAATATTTTGTGTTGTATATGAATATTTTAGAAGTTTATAATAGGAGCAATTTGGGAACTGACTTGAAATAAACCAACCCAGCTTCAGATTTTATACAAAGGTTACCATTTTCCCACTGTGTTCTCTGCTCTTGGGGTTATCCAGAGTAACTGCTCTAACAATTCTGAAGGCTTAGCTTACGAGAGCATGGAAACATTGTAGAATGAATACTTTATGAGATCAGAATCTTTGGGCTGTGTGGTCTTGGCTAGCTGTGTGACCTTGAACAAAGCACTTCTCTGAGCCTAGTTTTCCTGACTTTTATTTATTTGTTTGTTTGTTTATTTAAATGATTGTTTATTTTTGAGAGAGACAGAGACAGAGCATGAGTCAGGGAGAAGCAAAGAGAGAGGAAGACACAGAATCTGAAGCAGACTCCAGGCTCTGAGTCGTCAGCACAGAGCCCACGGTAGGGCTTGAACTCACAAACCCCGAGATCATGACCTGAGCCGAAGTCTAAAGCTTAACCAACTGAGCCATCCTGGCGCCCCTCAGTTTCTTAACCTTTAATTTAAGAGAGTCAAAATGCAATAAATGTTGCTTTTAGTACTTTTTCTATGAAAAACTGGGTATTTTTAAATATAGCTTTTTCCCTAGCATTCTGACTAAGATTAAACATCTAAACTTTGGAGTTATTGTAGGACTTATGCTATCAAGCTGCTTAAGGAAATGACAGATTTAGTGTTAGTGATTTCACTGATATTTTGTTCTTAGAAAATTATTCATGGCCTTAAATCACATCCAGACTCTTGGATTGTTGACACTACCGTCTATAAAAATTGAAGAGTTTCAGGATGAGGAAGTAAATTACTCGGCTTGGTACTTCCTTGATGGATTGGACTGAGTCGTGTTCTATCAAACTGATAAGAAATTGATTTCTTTTACCCATTTCCATTGCACATGTTTTTACACATTCCTTATGCCATAGTTCAATGTCTTCTAATGGTTACAGTCTAAACTAGAAATGACAAAAGCCTGCAGGGGGTGGGCAGTTGACATAAATGTATGAGCACAAGAGGTGCTCAGTCACTGGTACTCCTACCAGATATAACCACTGCTCAGTGCCTTCGCCTTTTCAATGACAGACATAATCAAACTCAGGCTGTAAATCACACATAAGGACTAAGTGGTAACCCATGATCTTTAGGGATTGGTGACCCATTCTGGTGGCTTATTTAGAATCTCCTAGGAAGCTCTGAAAAATAAGATTCTTTGCCCTCCCATCTAGCCCCCAACCCCACCCAGATTCTGATTAAATTTATTTTCAGTTAAGCTTGGGCATTGGTATTTTTTTCCACATTGCCTCTGGTGATTCTCAGGTAAAGCAGGTTGAAAAGCACTGGCGATTCACTGATAGAAGTTCCCTATACTGCAAGTAAAGTGGTATAATACATTTGCAGGTAGACTCTCATTAAAAAAGATGCATCCTGAAGCACCTGAGTGAGTCAGATGGTTAAGCGTCTAATTTCAGTTCAGGTCATGGTCTTTTTGCTCATGGGCTCAAGCCCTGCATTGGGCTCTGTGCTGATGGTTCAGAGCCTAGAACCTGCTTTGGATTCTGTGTCTCCCCTCTCTGCCCCTCCCCTGCTAATGCTGTCTCTCAAAAATAAACATTAAAAAAAGGTTTTAAATGCATACTGTAAACGTAGGGCATCCACTAAACATTTTTAAAAACGAATATAAATGATGTCTGTAGAAGTGGTCAAATGGAGTCCTAAGAAATACTAGTGAACCTGACACTAGACAGAGAAAAAGCGAGACAGATGTTGGAACAAATAGAAAAGAGCTAGTACAAAGGCAGATTTTAATCCATTTTACATGTAAATGATCTAAACACTAATTAAAAAACAGATTATCAGATTTGCTAAAAAATAAGACCTAAGTATATACTTCTTTTCTTTTTTTTTAAGTTTATTTATTTTGAGAGAGAGAGAAAAAGAGGGAGAGAGAGAGAGAGCACAGGAGAGGGGCAGAGAGAGATCCCAAGCAGGCTCCATGCTGTCAGCACAGAGCCCCACTTGGGGCTTGATCTCCATGATCCAAGCCAAAATCAAGAGTTGGATGCCTAACCAACTGAGCCACCCAGGTGCTCCAACTTCTTTTCTGATCTCAACAAGCTAATCCTGAATTTATATGGAAACTTATATACGGAAGGGAAGGAGCTAGAAATTTACAAATGAAAACAAAGTTGGCAGTCTCATGTTACCTTATTTCACGACTTAGTATAAGGCTACAGTAGTCAAGACACTATAAGGCTACAGTAGCCAAGATACAATGGTGTTGGTGAAAGTTTAGAACACAGATAAATGCAACAGCAGAGAGTCCAGAAATAGACTCATCCAAATACAATCACTGCCTTTTTTATAAAGTTGCAAAGGCAATTCAATGTAGAAAGAATCGTCCCTTCAACAAATGGTGCTAGAAGAATTGAATGTCCACCTGTAAAAAAAACTAACCTAGACATTGATCTCATACCCCTTACAAAAATAAATTCAAAATAAATTCCAGACCTAAGTGTAAAACCCAAAACTACAAATCCTCTAGGAGAAAACATGCCTGATTTGACAAAGCATGACACTAAAAGCATGGTCCATAAAAGAAAAAATTTTGATGAATTCCAATTTATTAAAATTAAAAATACT
>PISW01012305.1:0-33734 GCA_004023785.1 Mungos mungo | reverse complement strand
TCCCAGGCCTCTCTCCCCCTCGCACCCCGTCCCAGGCCTCTCTCCCCCTCGCACCCCCTCAGAAGCTCTGAATGAAGCACTAAGGAGAACCAGGAACTTGCCGAGCAACATTTTTCTGAGGGAACTTTGTCTTCTGAAGCCTGAGGAAAAAAACTAGGTACCCATCTCTACAGATCTGGATCCTCAACGATCCGGGACCTCACAGCAGCTAACGATAAAAAACAAGTAAAGTGGAGAAAAAAGGTAAGAAGCGCTCTCCTCCTGCGTGAGACCGTGCGCTGCTCCCCTCCACTCTGGTGTGACCAACACCGGCTTCCAATCTTAACTCCTGGGTGGGGTGCACGCCGAGCGCATGGCAGGACGCCCCCACCACGGTGCCTGCCGATCAGGGCGTGCCACAGACGAAGCCAGACCTCTGGAAACGCCCTGGGGTGGTGCCGCACAGTCACGATGGGACATTATGGTGTGGACGGACACAGGCCCTCCTCCGACACCGAATTCCCTGGGAGACGAAGCAAGCACAGCAGACGGCACCACGAGGTCAGCCAGAGCCCTGGAGCGTTCCAGGAAAGCCACACTCAGCTCGGCTGCGGCTGGACCCGGAAAGAGCCGTGCCCCCCGGTCGTGCGCTGGCTTCTGACACACGTGCTCCTCATGTGTCCATCCAGTTCCCCGCCATTTTAAGCATTAAAAGCAGAAGACGCTTTTACTTTTATTTTAATTTTATTTCAGGTCCCACGGAAGGGAGTGAAGCCCCGTGTAATCAGGCGTGCCCACGCTCGCCCGGTTCACGCCTGTAACACGGGATTCAGGAGACGTTACAAGCTAAAGGCATACGATACCCAGAGCAGACCTCTCCACTTCCGGAAGCCTCTCTCTCACCTGGGACACATCTGCTGCCTTCGCCAGGTAGTCTGTGTGTCGTGTTTATGCAGAGCCAGAGTTCCTTCAGAAGCAGTTTTACTTTTCCTGCGAAAAAGAGCAGAGTATTAGGACGTGTCACTTGGCCACACCTACACAGGCCGAAACACACTCGTGGGACATCAGCTCTGAGGGACCCAGAGAACCAGGTGCCTGCAACACCTGCGCCGTGACGCTCAGCTGCGGACGGAAGCCCGCGACGCTTCAGCTCAACCCTGGAGGCTGACTGCCCCTCAGTTTGTTCGGGCGGAGGGGCGGGGAGGGGCGGGATGAGAGGGCAGCCGATTCAAAAGACCGAATCTACTGGCTGCTATAGGTCCTCATCTCTGTGTTGGCGTGGACCAAAGACTTCTCTGGGGAGAGGGGAGCTTGGCCAGAGACGCATCCCTCAGTCACGGCGAGGGCGTCAGGAACCCGAGAACTCACCCGGGGCCTCGTGGACAATGGAAAACCCATTACTGTTTTTCCGGGGTAACGGGGTGGGAGACAAAACTGTGTGCGTATAAACACGTGGAAAGGAAGAGACAATCACACACATGAGCAGACACACAGAGAAGCCTGTGCTTTTATAAGGAAAGTGAAAGCCCTGGAATTTGTATAAATTTTCAAAAGGGTCTCAATTCCTAAAATAGTTAAGGACCACTGGATCAAGTTGAAAGGTACATATTTCTACAGATTTAGATCCGTACTGATCTGTGAATTCAGATTTTTATAACTAAGACAGGCCTCATGAAATTCATGTAACGTTAAGAATATGATACTATGGTTTTAAGGTGAGCTTAACATTAATGTATACCTACGTTCCAAAAAACTCCCAGAGCAAAAACTATTCATAAAAATGTTAAGTATGAATGAATAGCTTGTGGTCAAATCTGCATAAAAAGAGCAACCACACTAAGAAAAGTTCCATCACAAATACGCTCTAAGTGTTAGGTAATTTCAGGCCATCTCAAGCTCCATCACAGTTTCCTTGAAGTTCTTAAATTGGCCTGAAGCATGTATTGAAAATATTGAAATCTTTAATCCAGTTCCAGAGGATAAAAAACCAACCTTTTATTTTTTTTAATAGTTTATTGTCAAATTGGTTTCCATGTAACACCCAGTGCTTCTCCCCACAAGTGCCCCCCACCATGACCATCACCCCCTCCACCCCCCTCAGTCCATGGTTCGTCTTCAGTATTCAGTAGTCTCCCTTGATCTGTGTCCCTCATTCTCCCCGCTCTCTCTACCCCTTCCTCTCCCCATGGTCCCCTGCCAGGTCTCTCCTGTTAGACCTATGAGTGCAAACATATGGTATCTGTCCTTCTCCGCCTGACTTATTTCGCTTAGCATGACACCCTCGAGGTCCATCCACTTTCCTACAAATGGCCAGATTTCATTCTTTCTCATTGCCATGTAGTACTCCATTGTGTATATACCACATCTTCTTGATCCACTCATCAGGTGACAGACACCTAGGCTCTTTCCATGATTTGGCTATTGTACAAAGTGCTGCCATGACAACCTTTTAAACCAAAGCATCTGCAAGGATTCGTACTTTGAAACAAGCCAGCCCGACTGAAGCTGGCCGACGGCACCGCCCCGACGGGACCAGGTGAGTGGTGAGGACACGCTAACGGGCAAGTTTAAAAACACAGTCTGACGTTTCCAGCCGCTCCTGAGCCAAGGCAGCTTCTGACGATCGCTGTGTGTGAGCCGCACCCGTCCCCGGGCTCCGAGGGTCCTCGGTCAGCACCTCAACTGCACGGTGACTCCACCCACCCAGAGGCCTGCTTCCAGACACTCCACTCCCTTCGCTTAAATGCCCTGACCAGGATCCCTGCTTACTACGTACACCCAAAGCAGCCAACGAGGAACCTTAAAAGAAAAGAAAATGAGTTATTTTTCTATCCTCCTGGAGGGCATTAACCCGAACTGTGCCTGTCGGTTTGCCAGCCACTCCCAGCAAAGCAGAAACGCTCCGCCCCGCGGCTTCGTGCCTCAGCGGGGAAGAAATACTGTCCCCACTCCCGTCAGGCCCCAGGGCACGAGGAGGAGCACTTGTGCTGTGAGGGCCACGCCACGGGGCGTCGGTCGCCAGCGTGAGCACCGTGCTTCCAGCGTCGTGACAGGCTCGCGAGCCTGTTGCAGTCTCCGTGTGGGCGTGAGCGCTGGTCCAGTTTTTCCTTCGCAAACACTCGGTCATTCTGAATTCCTGTCCCAGTGAGCCTTCACCCTCCGCGGCTCGAGCACAGAGGGGACGCGCACGTGCTGACCGGCCGGCGTCCGGCCCCGGAGCACAGCGCTCGCTTTCGTGACCTGCTCCTGAGGAGGTTCAGGGCTCTGCCGGCTGAGGCCCGGTGCACACCGTTCACGGGTTTTCTCTTCCTAGACGCTGACGGTCCTGCCGCCTTGGAGAGGGGCTTGTTCCTTCCCGTCCCTATTCTGACGGGTTACCACAGGGCACGCGGGCGTCCACCGGCCCATCCACTCTGCCAGCACCGTCGGCACACACGGTCGTACCATTTGAAATGATTCTGACCCGTCTGTGCTGCTCTGCCCCACGGCGTATGGAGAGCACACAGGGGAGGGGATGGGGAGCACGCGGGGGAGGGGACGGGGAGCACAAAGGGAAGGAGACAGAGAGCACAGGGAGAGCACACGGGGGAGGGGACGGAGAGCACACGTCTGCCTCCCACAGTGGGGACAAGGCTCCTCAGCTTCACCTTGTTCAATTTCAAAATGTGTTTCTGTTATCACCTCCCCAAATATCTTTCCATGAGGAATGAGTACTTTCCCCTTGGGCAGCTGTTATATGTAGTGTTCCTGAGATAAATCCCTAAGTCATGACGTGTGTGTGTTCTCTGTCACTACTGGACGCGAGGCCCCAGAGCATCGCTGAGTGCTCCGCAGCCCTGCTCCTGAGTGCGCTCAGAGCCCGAGGAAGTGAGCCCGTCATTCGCAGCCGCCTCTGGAACAGCCCTTTTCGAGTTCCAGAGAATGACATGGAAAGCGGTCCGGGGTCTTCTAGGCCCGGAAGTAGATGCGGAACAATAAAGACAGCTGCCTCACTCACTGAAGCCTGTACAGAGTCCCTTGTAAGTCATCTGGATGTTCGATGCTGTCAGAGCTTTATTTTTCCTTAAATTTCTCCTGGGTTATTTCCTGTTTAGGTTCACAACTGTCCCAAGTCCATCTGAGGTGCTTTCCTTGACATTGGCCCATTTGACAGCCACGATCAAGTCCAAATAGAACTTGTGAACTGAGAGATTCTCCAACTGCAGTTTTCTTCCGGTTTCCAGTGCTCGTGTTTCTGTCCCTGCCGGCCACGGAGCTGCCGGCCCCCAGCCTTGCACGGATCCGGCTGCTCGGTTCAATGGTCCCGAAACAAGTGCTTTGTTTCCCGTTTCATCGACTTAGGCCCTTCTTTCCATTTCCTTGGTTTCTGTTGCATTTTCCTACTTATTCACCTTCTGTAGCTCTTGCTTTCTAGTATAGTCACGTACGACTGCTGATTCCTCTGAATGCCATGCTGGCAGGATCTCAGAGACTTCGATACTGTCCTACTATTGCTTACTTCCGAAGGGTTTAGGATTTCAGTTTTTATTTTCTCTGTTATCCAAGAGGTGGTTTGTGTTTATGCACGTTCAGTTACCAGATAGGTCTGGAAAGTATTTTCCCTGCTTTGGGCAAGGGCAGGATTTTTATTAATATCTTACTAAATATCAGTATCTTAATACTGTATTAAACTACAGTTCCTATTGTCTAGTAGTCAGCCTTCATGTATGTTGAAAAGTATTTTAAGTAATTCTGGTTTATGGTTTAAAAGGATTAGATGGAAGTCATCAATCTGCAATGAGGAAATCAATTCCACCTCCGACTTCGTCTGCTTTTACAAACCACTGCTCCCGGCAAGAATGCTAGGGCCCCTCGTGGAAGCACTGTGACCATCCCCAGGCTTCTGTACCTGACACAGCTTCGTGTTCTTAGGTCTGTGACGGCGGCATCTTCTTGGTGAACTGGAACTTTCATCAACCTGGATATTCCCTTTTAATTCATGTAAACTCACTACTAGGCTTGAACTACTTTTTGCCTGATTTTGGCTTTCAAGTTAGGGTTTGCCTGAAATTCCTCCATCTGTCCCTCTGTAGTCAACTCCACCGGATTTTAAAAACCCTTCCCGCGAGCATGCCAGAGACGAAGGTCGGACACAATCACACTCAACTCCTGAGACGCCGTTCCAGCTAAACACTGCGTGTCCCGCTCCTGGAGGCTCCTGCAGTTACTTCTCGCTGACCTTCTCTCCCGAGGGCTCCGTCCTCCCTTTGGACCGGGGACTATGGTGGGACTCCAGTGACATCTAGGGTCTTGCTTTCCACATTCGAGAAGCTCCCTGGCTCAACCTCACAGCAGCTGACAGATATGCTCTTGGATTTTCTCTAATGACATTAACTCTACTTTTCACATTTCCTCCTCGTTCATGATTTAATCCTGTTTCTTCAGGGTTTTCCCCTGGACTTTGGTGGCTTCCTTTCCAGGACTGCCGCTCCTCAGTTGTAAATGAAAATTGAGGCAGGACATCTTCGCGAGCTAGCGTCCAACCGTCTCCAGCCTCCACTCCCCTGGCAACAAACGAAGGCTCTCACTCCACGGACCTCAGGACTCTGGCTTCGGACGGAAGGGGTGCAGAGTGAAGCAGGTATGAGGATTCACACGGAGAATGGAAGGATCTCATTTTCTGGGAACCTGAGTGGCTGTCCTTTGCAGCAAACAGAATTACTCAATTTCCTGATTTCCTTGCATCCACACCCACCCCGAGCGCCTATGTCATAAATGACACTTCACAGAACTGAACTCTGGGCCACAGAGTGTAGACAAGCGCCAGAAAGGGTTTCTGAAACCGGAAGGCCACACAATTCTCCCCCTGAATCAGTCGCCCGGTAAACCTCTCCTGTCCTGCTCCTCCTCACACGCCCCGCGCCCCTGACCTGGAGACACGCCAGCATCTGCAATGGAGCTTGCTTTCTGACGGCTGCTAGTTTCTCTGTAGTTCTGGGTTTCATCACCAACCGATACCATCTGCTTCACAGTTTCCTCCACTAGTAGTAAATTTTTAACTCTAAGTTAACTCTGAAAGAGAGTATTTTTTTTCTGCCATCTTTAATGGAATTGAGAAGGAATGAAAGGCAAATGTGGCATTTGGGCAGACTTTTTAAAAAGGAAGTCAACCCAATACTCTAACTTGTGAATTCTTTCAGAAGTACCGATGGCCCCTGAGTGACATGGGGGTCGGGCCACCAGCAGTTAAAAATCCACACGTAACTGTGACTCCCCCAAAACCTAATTACTAATAGCCCACTATTAACCAGAAGCCTTCCTGATGATGTCACGGATAGTAACACACACATTACATCATATGCTTCATCTGCTGTGGTCTTACAATAACAAAGTAAGCCAGAAGGAGGAACATGCTGGAAATTCAGAAGCAGCGCTCAGCACGGTGCTGTGCTGCAGTCACAGGGAAAACCCCCAAGAGAAGTGGACACGTGTGCGGTTCAAGCTAGCGGTAAGGGCCAAAAGAGTGCTTTAAGAGAAACAGTGTGAAAGACCTCCTCGGAAATTAATTCCACCAAGGTCTTCAGCTAAATAATTCAGATTCCTAAAGACTCCAGGTATTCAGAAGTAGAATGAACAGCAGACAAGACCCTCACCGTCACTGTAAAGGCAGCACAAAAGACCACAGAAAACAGAAGGTAAGGCTGGAGAGCAACCCCGGGGACGGGGAAGGGTTCGGTTTACACAGCAAGGCCTGGAAACAGCAGATCCTAAGCAAACCCATCTGTGCCAGAGAGAAGACAGTGTGCCCGCAGCGGACAGCTGGCCGGGGGAGCCCAGCCCAGAGCGCCCGCTGCTTCCCTGGGCAGCACCCTCCTGCTCGAAGCCTGGCTGCCCACGTGTGAGAGCAGGAGACGGAGGGTCAGCGCACGCGGACCCACGAGGTGGGACGGCGGTAAACAGCACACCGGTGCCCCCGCAACTGAAAGGTGTCAACTCTGAGAGCCTCCAGCCCAGGGAAACGGGGTCCTATGCTCTGAGTTAAAAAAAAAAGGTAAGAAGACACAAGGTAAGGTAAAGGAGACTTCTAGAGAGACACTATCTGCGTGCTCAGGACACAAGTGGTTCTAGTAATTTCCATTGGGAGGGAAAATTACACACCAGTGAATGAAAATGCCATCAGCTGCTTACTTATCATTTAAATCCATCCCCACCAAGGGTGTGCGGGACGAAGCCGAGACTCACTACCTCCACTGTAAAAATGAAGACCGGGGGCGCCTGGAGGGGGCGCTCAGGCTGTGAGGTCCCAGTTCGTGGGTTTGGGCCCCACGTCAGGCTCTTTGCTGACAGCACAGAGCCTGCTTGGGGTTCTCTGTCTCCGTCTCTCTCTCTCCGCCCCTCCCAACTCACACTTTCTCTCTCTAAATACATAACTTTAAAGAAAGCAATAAAAATGAAGAAAAGAGCACAAAGAAGGGAAGTAAACAGCCCGGGACCAGACACTCAAGAGGAAGATGAAAGCAAAAGCTCCCAATTTCTCAGCTTCCAGGGTTGGACCCTCTTGCCCACGAGGTGACACAGCTGACGCAATGCACAGTGAAGCCACCCCAGGCCCCCCGCGACCGCCCCGTCCCCTTCCCGTATCAATCCTGGCCCGCCCCAGGTTCTGTCCCCCAAAAGCACAGTACAGGGTTTGACCCCAGTTTTCCGGCTGACTTTATTAATCATTATACATTTGGCACCTAAGAAATTTTATGAATTAGCTTGATAAACTGTAACTTTATAAGAAAACTATGCTTATTTGCCGCAAAGTATGGAAAGTAGATCTCTGACAGCTTTGCTTCCCAAACAACATTGCGTTTTGAGTCTTTCATTCGCTGTGTGACCTGATCAGACGGCAGGGGGCTGACGCGGGCAGGTGAGGACGCAAGCTAGGGCCTCGCTCACGTGAACATCCCACCGCAGAACTTCCGTGACTACAGGTAAGAGCAGCCAGCCTCCTCCCAAACCACTGAAGCAACGCACGGTTAAAAAGAAGCCTGTAACGTACTCACTTTTATCTATGCTTCCGTAAGAATCACTTGAAATTTGTGTTCCAATATGTCTCAACTCTAAAAACAGGGGGGGAAAGCTGTTAGTAAAGAATACTGCATGCTGAAACAGAATTTTTAAGTTGCATGAAGTGCGTCCTCACCCTTTTCAGTTTTCTGTTTGGAGAATTCGTCCAGCCGCTCCTGTGAACACAAAGGACCACCAGTGTTTGCAGGGACAGAGCGGGACACAGGGCGCCGGCCCCCACACCCGACGCAAGACGGGGAGCCAGGCGGGCCCTGCGGACTGTCTGGTCGGGCGGCCTCACCCCTGGCGCCCGCGAGACCCGGGCCTGTGGGGCTGGCGGTCCACGCATGGGCCCCACCATCTCTTACCTGTGTCTTCCTGAATTCCTTCTCCAGGATCTTCTTCTCATTCCTCAGCTGCTTGAAGTCCTGAGTTTGCTTGACAGCAGCCTCTTTCAAGAGCGCAACGAGGGAGAGAGACAGCGGTGATTTACCAACTTTACAAGGACCGGCAGTGAAACACTCAAAACATCATCTGAGTCTCCCTCAGGTCACAGAACTTTAACTCAGACTGTATGCATCAGTGCTCCTTCAGCACCTGGTCGGTCAGGGACAAATGCAGGAGCACGTGGTGTTCACACGGTTACCTGTGAGACCCCACGACTCCATCCCACTTCCCATCCCAGCACAAGCCAGCCCAACACACGTGAACTTTCCAGAAGGAGGGGCATCGCTCCCCTCGCTCTTCTGAAAGAAGCAACGTTCACGCTTCAGAGATTTGAGAAGCGAGGCTTCACCTCGGAATAAAGCGCATACCGCTCTCCGTGCTGGGGAGGGCACAGTCTCTCCGAGCTATTGTACTGCTATGCCCTCCTGGCACCCCTTCAGCCAGCGCGGCCCTGGCAGGTACCTCTGTTCCAGATCTACTTGTCAGGCACCGCTACAGCTCTTTCCTAGACCTTCAGCAAACTCTTCAACCTGCTGCCTGGTTCTGCAGCATACGGTGCAAATCTATTAGTAAGAATCTAACCAGCACTGACGTTACCGGAAGATGTTCAGGCACAATTGCCATGAAAACTAAAATCCTGTAAACCACCACAGTCCCGATCCGTCCTGACCACTCTGACGAGCCTGAGTTTCTCTTCACCCGACTATTATGCCGTATCCCTTACTAGGAAAAATATTTTTGTCACACGGGAAATAAAGGCTACACATTTGCTTCAAAGGAAATCTGTTCTGAAAGCTACACACAGTCTCCCGGGCATTTCAGATGTCTCTGAGACACTGCCTAAAATAGACACGTCTTCCCACGCCCTAGCAGGAGAAAGCAATACTTAAAAACACAGTCCTATCACGTTTACTACCATATTGTCCGTGTTTGTGCAGAAACCCAACCAGAGGGAAAATTGTTAAACATTTACAGGGTTTAACTCTAAAAAACCAGGCTCAATCTAGGCAAGTTAGTGAGGAGACATATTTTCAGCCAAGTCTGCTCTCTATGTCCTGGTCCAACTACATTTAAATCCTGACTCCTCGCTCCACATGGAAGAGGACCAGGCTCCGAAGCAGGGTGGGGTCAGCGTGACGGAAGAGCCCCCAGAAGAAGGGGGAGGTGGAGCAGGGGTGCAGCCAGCAAAGCCCCACGGCCCCTCCCCGATGTCTCTCCCTGTGCCAACCACCTAACGCAAGGGGCAAGAACCCAAGAAAGGACCCTGAGGTCAGTCCCTGAAAGGGCTGCTGGCTGCCACACGGGGCTCAGCCGACCCCTCACGGCCCTCTGCGCCCTGCCTACTCGGTGCAGACCAGGAGCCCGAGTCCAAACGCCGGGGCGGGGAGGGGGTCAGGGACACAGGAATGATGTCCAGTGCAATTTCTCAGAACCTTCCCAGGGATGCGTCATAACTATCTGAAAACATCAAATTTCCTGGTACTAAAAGTGGTATTTTTGAGGAAGCCTCATGAAACTCAACTTTCAAAATTAAATCCTGTGGCTGACTGCTGCTTTTTAAGGTAAAAATATGGGCTGCTACTATTGTGAGTGCACCACATTTCAAAAACGTGCTGCACGGCATGGCCGTCCCCTCCCGGGAAGGGGGCGCTGCGGTCTTGACGCCCCGAGAACCGGCCGCCAGCTCTGTGGGGTCCCGGGGCGTGGTTGACGAGGCCGGCGACCCCCCAGCTGGGGACCAGCAGTGCCCTTTACCTTCCAGCTTCTTCACCTTGGCTTCTAGCTTCTTCTTCCTGGGGAGACAATTTTGTAAGTTAGAAAGATAAAAGCAGTCAGCTTTCAAACCAAAAACATACATATTACAATTCACGGTGCATGTGTCTTTCTAGGTCACTACACCTCACACGGCGAGCATCACGCATCAACCCCGGGAGGGTGGGCGGCCGGGCTGCGGCAGGACGAGCCCGACGGGGCGCCAGGCTGCCTGGTGCGCTGGCTCGAGAAAGAGCCCTGCTCCCCGGCCGAGTGCGGGCCCGCCCTGGGCCGCAGCGGCGCAGCACGGGCGCTGGCGCGGGGACTCCGGGGGCACGCAGGCGCTCACGGACCCGGGCACTGGGACGCAGGGGCTGCGCGCTGCCCTGGTTTTCGGGCAGACCGGGGGTCAGAGCGGGCGGGAGACTCCGAGAAGCGGTCTGAGTCCCCACGAGTCACGTCCGCGCCATAGCACGGGGCGTGGGGCTCACACGCTCTGTGAGGAGTGGGAATAATCAAGCAGGTGCTCTCAAACAGCTCTCGTCATTAATGGTGACGAGGGCCCCTCTGCGCAGGCGCGGGGAAGGAGCTGCGGCCGCGTCTGAGGACGCACGGACAGACACAAAAGCCTCCTTGGAGTGTTCTTTGGGCAGCTCACAAACACATCGAGGCTTCTCAGCCCCTTGCGACCCTTCACGGAGGTGTGACCTCCATTCCACAGATGGAGAGACTAAGGCTGAAGGACGGACTCGTCTAGGATCACAGGGTTAGTGTCAGCAAACAGCCCAAAGACAGGAAAAGAGAAACAGCCCTGATTTAAGGATTCGCTCTGTGCAGAAATGAAAACCGTTTTCCCACAGTTTTCTGACCACTTACTGAGCGTCTGTTTTCAAGCACTCTTCCTTCACACGTGCATACTCCTGATGGGTGTCCTGGTACAACTTCAGAGAACTCTGAAAAACCGTAAGACACCTGATCTCACTGAAAGTCAGTGGCCATCAGTGACAGCTTATTTTGACCTTGACAAGCAGGGTAGTTATTATCTAACAGTAAGAAGTTAACCAAATGAATACATACATTAGGCAGGAAACCAAAGTAAAATTCTCTCAACAATTTAATAAAGATACCCAGATCCTTAACACCCATGTAACATGATGAACAGTCTCATCCAACAATTCGAAGGACATTAAAATGTGCTAATTTTAGGGCAACTCCAAATCTCCCTAATACTGATCAGAGAACACTTTTATCTCAACCAGGTAAAAGTCAACAAAATCTAAGAAATTCTAGAGCTTAAGAAATAGAAGTTATCATTTTTACTCTACAAAAGGATAAAGCAAACCATCACACGTAACAGCAGCTGGGAAAGCGCGCTCACAGCCCTGGACGGGTGCACCCTGACAGCCCGCACGGAGCAGGAGGGACCCGTCCGGGGCTCTTGCGTCACACAATGCGCACAGGCTGGGGCTCCAGCTGCCACAGCTCTGGGGGGGCTTCCGTGGCCCCCTGGACACGAGGGGTCTGGGCCCACGAGCTGACTTATTCTGAGGCCACGGAGAACGAGTGACGAGTGAGGGCCTCTCACTGGGGTGTGAGGCCGGTGTTCATGCTCCCTCGGGGCTGTGGCCGCCGAGCGGATTAGGTATGAGAGCAGACAATCCAAGGTTTGGCTGTTTCCGGTTCACCTTCTTTGCGTGGGGAAGTACAGAATACAGGCTTTCTACCCCAGCATTCAGACGGGTCACTGCTGAGCAGGTCACGCTTCCCATCAGGGCAGGGCACTGCTGGGGCAGCCCAGCGGAGGGCTGGGAGGCACAGACCCTCGTGACGAGGGCCTGGGGAACAGGCTGAGACGCCAAGCGTCACCCCAGCGTGCCTAGGAAGGGGCGCAGGCAAACCGACCAGCCTCACGGCCTCCGGCTTCCCTTGTTTGTAAAAGCCATAAATTCTCTCCTAAGCCTCCTGGAAAGAGTTAAGTCGAAATTTACACCGAAGTGCAAGCTTACAGCAGTTTTGTTGCACTGTCCCCCAAGTTTACAGGATTTCAAATAAACTGTCCTACTGCAACTTGATTTTGAAATAGAGAACATGCTTTCTCTACCTCTGAATTTGAATTTTTGCATGTGACTTGATAATTAAAGCAAGCCCAATGTGAAAAAGCAATCAGTGCAGGACACCTAAGAGCCCTAAAATTTCAGAGTTAGCAGGTTCCTCTGGGGAACCTCAAAGAACGCAGGAGTGACCAACACAGCATCACAGGGCTCGTGATTCCTGCGAGGACCAAGCCATCAATCAACTGCTGCGACGCTCTCTAAAAACAGTCACACACTTAACGACTCTCGACTGGCACCTGTTTCCTTTGTTAGGACGTAAAACGCCCCCTCTTCCCAATGACGGTGAGTAAGCAGATCTTAACTTATGGGAGAGAAAGCTTTGTAGGGAAAGGCCTTCCAGTACCTTCTTCTCTTCCAGCTCTGCTTTTAGAGATCCCAGCTCTTCCTGACATTTCTGCAGAGGAGAAATTTTTTGAAGCATCTGTTCCACTTGGTGGTGCAGAGTGCTGTTCTCTCTAAAAAATGGAGGGAGCGTTAGCATTAGTGTGCACAAGTGCCTCCATCACGTCACCACACAGATCTCCTGCCGGTTTCCTGTTTTTTCTAACGTGGAACAAAAAATGAATAGAAGATTATCTCGCTCTAAATACATTCTCTCTGTTCACCCCAACACGATCTTTGTAAGGCCCTGTGCTCCGCTGACATTATCGTCTATTTCTAACGAAGAGCACGTGAAAAAGCGACTCGAAATATTCTCGGTCTGATGGGGAGCATATTCGAGAACAGTCTGCCAAGGACTCTGCCTTCCCCAATCTTGAATTCACCCTCAGTCACTCAAATGAAATGACAGGTAGTTTTGTGACCCGGTTTGTGACAATGTGCTGCCTTCTCGGTGATGAATCTATTCAGAGTACGAAACACGGCTAAATTTTAAATCCATTTCGAACTGTTCAAAATACACAAGGTAACCATATTAAACCGTCTAATTCATGCAGACAACGTGACTAACAGTAAGCTTCGTTTCAATGGCAACACCATCGGTACAAGCATCGAAAAGTCAAACACCGGGCTGTAATTTAAGACCTTAGTAAGAAATTGGTCTGGATAAGGCAATAGTAAGGAAAATGTAAATCCTCGACTATGACCATTAAAGCGATGTTCTATATAATGGATCGATCTTCTGCGGCACTTAGATTGAGTCTGTTTAAAAAAATCTAGTCTTGGGGCGCCTGGGTGGCTCAGTTGATTAAGCATCCGACTTCAGCCCAGGTCAGGATCCCACCCTTTGTGAGTTCGAGCCCCGTGTCAGGCCCCATGCTGAGCACTCAGAGCCTGGAGTAGGCTTCAGATTCTGTGTCTCCCCCTCTCTCGGACCTTCCCCTGCTCGCACTCTGTCTCTCTGTCTCCCAAAAATAAATAAACATTAAAAAAATTTTTTTTTAAATCTAGTCTTTAAAATGTTTACCCCGAAACAATGATGCAAACAGAGATCTTACCTTCTTGCGAACTGCAGCTGTGAAACTTGTTAAAGAAAACTGAGAGTCTGATCTACTGACACGTGTCTGAAGATGAAAGTCCCTTCAAGAGTGTCCGTGATCACCCCTGCTCAGTATACATACAGGCAAGGGCACCGTTCTAGCAAACAATTATTCCAAGTTCCACTCATAGCACAGTACAAAAACTTGTACTAACTCATTCGATTTACCGAACCATGCACCTAGAGTCAAAACACCTACTTCTCTAAATTAAAAAAGGTATCCAATTAAATACAGATGAATATGAAATTCCAAGAATAAACACAAAGTAATATCCAACTCATGAACAACACCTTCACTCCCATAACTAACAAAGTCCCGACACAACCTGTCCTGGGTTTCTCAGGCTGCCCCGAGCAGAATCCCAGCAAACCAGAGTTCAAGTTCTTGCACGAACCCTCTACCGCTAAGCTCAAGGAGCGAGGAGGGCAGCGACGCGGGAGAACAGAAAGTCTACAGGACCTCCTCCTCCGACAGCGTCCACAGCCCGATCGCTTCAGCCCGTCTCAGGAGGCCAGGAGAACGTGCTGGAAGACCAGAACAACGATCCCTTTAAATCTCATGTCCTGGGGGTCTCCATGTCCACACCCCAGCGGGGCGGGTGTCCACAAGAGCCTGCCCGCACCCTCCTCCCCCAGAACACAGGCCGCTCCGGTAAGGACTGTATTCCCCAGTCTTTGCAAGAAAGCTAAGTTCAAAAATATCGAAAGGAAAAATAAAATTACTCCTTGTCCTTCAGAAAAAGGAAATAATAAACTTGACACAACAATCAGAATTAGACAAAAAAGCAAGACCTGAAGTTACACGATAAAGCCATGTAAACCCGCACGGCGAGCAGCTCAGGCTAGAAGAGCAGGTGGCCGCACGGAGGCCCAGGAGGGAGGATTTGGGACGCACGCCGCGTGCAGCGGAGGCCGCGGTCCCAGCACAGACGGGCGCTCGGGAGGAGGCCCGAGGCTCCCCAGTTCTTAATCAACTGTCTAACAACTCTGACTTAGTAACGGTGCACAGCCTGCATAATCAAAGGTGATCTGAAAATACTATCAAAGACGTTATTGCTCGTCATAACATACACTGAGTTAAACAGACTGAGAATTTCAACACATAAAGCACAAGGGGCTCTCACTGACCTACTTTTTTAACGTGAAAACTCAGTACTAGAAACAAATCTCAACCTCATGCCTCGAGTCCCCTACTGGAGTCACAGGCGCAGACACGGCACAGACAAGCAGCGATCACACGTGGGGCCCGGAAGGCTGAGAACACGAGGCAGGCCCCTGGCCCCTGACCAAGGGGAAGAGCAGACCTCGGTGAGTCCCTACCAATACACCCATGTTACTTGTCACGGGAGAGATCTCCTTCACGATGAGTGTTCTCCCCACACAGTGCGCAGGAATCAATCACACGCACCATTCTCGCCCTGGCCACAAAGTACTTCAAGGGCTGCTGAACGCATGCTGCCCGCGAGTCCGCGCCCGTCTGGTCAACACTCATCACCCCGTGACCAGGGGTGACAGCTACAGAGACGCTCCACAGACCAGACAGCTAACGGGCAGAAGTCAGCTTTCCAGGGTTCTGAGTGTTCCTACGGGGCAGGCCTTCCAGAGCCTCACACTCAGCCTCACACTATTCCTACACGTGCAGAACATGCCTCACGTCCTCAGGACGAGTGAAGAAGACCCACCCCTTAGGAAGGGTTTAGAAAACCGAAAGCAAACAGAAGCCAGGGACACCAGACTGTTCTAGAACGGACACCTGCAGGCGTGGACATTCCGCGCAGTCACCGAAGAGACGTGTGCCCACGGTGTGTTCCCCCGTGAGGCTGTAAATCCCACCTTCGGAAAGACAACTGAAAATACCCACAGTTCTTTAAGAAACGATAAAAATGTAAATTTTAAAATTCAAAGGAAAAAGCTGGTAAAAGGATATCATCACATTTCTTCTGATATTCTGTTAATAAATTACTGCAACAAAGAAAAAAAGTTACGTTACTTTTTTGATCTGGAAAATACACTGTTAAAATCACATTTCAAAACATGCCAAGTGCCTTTCTTCCTAGTTTTCAGGCAACAAATTTATGCTGAATTAAGTAACTATACGCGCACACTATACATCATCTTCAATTCCTTAGAAGCGGCCCTGCCCTGACACACGGACTTTTAATTTAAAAGCCTTTGATTGGAGTAGTGTCTTAGCCTATAAATCGCATGACTGTTAGAACATTAAAAAAAAAAGACTAAATCTCATCCATGACTGTGAAACACTGAGGAAATCTGAGGTCCAGCCCTAAAGCTAGGAGGGCCCTAGGGATAGAAACAGCGAGAAACACATGGCCACTCTACCTAGCAGAAGGCACCTCCTGACCCGTACGGCTGGCCGTGGAGGCCGTGGACCGATGCCGTGACGTGCGTTGCATGCACCGTGACCCACAGCACAGGGGCCCCAGGTGACAGACTCCAGGTCTCTTTGGCCCAGGGGTCTGACCCCCCACCTGCTCCGGCTTCTCTGTCGGGTTCGCGAAGTGCAGCCAAACACGTGAACACATACTCACTCTGTATTAATGATTTTTTGCTTCAAGGTAATTAATGCGTCCACATACTCGTTTAAATTCTGGAAGACAGAAACAACTACAGTCAGCTGCTTGGTTCGTGATATAAACGACTCTAAATATCTTCTGTGTAACGCACTGTAAAACACGAACGTGCTGTTTGCTCTGTGACAGACACAGAGATCTATCAGGACACTACTGACACCACGTACACAGACGCACTCCGGGTGACCCTGAACCCCTGCTGCATCTCTCCGAATCTGCATGTGAGCGACACACGCTCTCTCCGACAGCAAGGGACTCGTGCACTCAAGCATCTGGTGAGTACCCACTACCTGTGTTCACCAAGTACCAGTGCTCCTCATTGTTTCTGAAGGGACTTCAGACACCAAAATGACACAGAAGTCACAACAACAACAAAGAAAACTTAAAAAACACAGGAAGGACAAATAGGAACATTAAAATAGGGGCAAGACTCAGGGAAATGCATTTTGTAAGGGTCTGTAGACCCTAGGGACCAACGACAAGCCCGGCTCGGAGCTGCTGCCTTCAAGAGGGAGCACGCCCTCAGTCACTCTGCTCAAAACGTTCCCGGGACTTAAGAGCGGATCTTTTTTCCCTTACGGTCTCCACATTTCGTTAGCAAGTAGTTCAGAAATAAGTACTTGTTTTTCACTGGTTATACCAAAACACCCTTTTCTAGATAATCCACAAGATTGTGAGAATCATAGAAATATCTCCCTTGACGGTACCACATGCACCTTCTTTGCGTGTTTGTTAAAGTAAACAATGTACACACTGAAACACATAAATGAAGTCTTGGCTCTCTTCCAGCCCCCCCCCCCATTAATCTCTTCCCGCCGCTCACAGTTTATCTCTTCTTTTTTTAAAAACAAATTTTGTTTATAGTTTATTGTCAAGTTGGTTTCCATAGAACACCCAGTGCTCTTCCCCACAGTTTGTCTCTTGTTAATTAATAGCTCCTTACTGCTGTCCGTTCACAGGTGAGGTTGCCCTTTCCGAGGGGCTGCCCCGTTTGAGGTTCAGTTACACTTCGCTACATGTTACAAATACACACAGTAGGTCTGTCAGTTCCTCACTGAAATGTACCAGGAAGGCACGCACAAGTTTTAAATATTCAGAGTTGAGTCTGTCACTTTTTAAAAAATTTCCATGACGCTAAAATAAAAGGATTCTACTCTATGCTATTCTAGTACTTCGATGTGTCTTTGTATTTAGATCTTGACCCGCTCTGGTCCAGGGTACAATCCCGACTCCCAACACTGAAGGTCAAAAGGGCAACGAGTGGCCCATGCAGTGTCTGTAGTCAACGGCTCCCCACTTTAAGGAAAGAATCTGTCATCACACACAAAACACAACTTGGGTGTAGCAACAGGCTTCTGGGCACTGAGGGTCAACAGTGCATCTGCTTTTACTCCCTCCCTGAAAACCAGCTGACACCGAAGTTAAGGAAGGTCCCCGCAAAGGCAAATGCCAGGAAGATGAGAGCAGATCCAGGAACTGGGATTTTCGGGGGCTCAGGAGAGCAGTGCGGTGGGCGGGGGTGGGGACAGGGGTTCCTGAGACAGGACGATGGTGGGCGGCACTACCATGAGAACCAGGCGCAAGCTCTCCTACAAGCACCTCGTCCTCAAATCCCGGCCCCTTGGCCATGCACCATCAGGAAACGTCTGCTGTGTGAGGGAGTCTCTGCCTGGGACACTGAACGCAGTGCCAGAAACAAAGGGACGAGACACCCCTAAACACAGAGGGGACACCGACCACCTCCGGCCCCGGAAGCTCCCAGACGCTGGCAGCCAGTCCTTGTGCCCTCCGGGCAGGAGACCCTCCGCACTTGCTCGGAAGAAGTGTAAGCAGCCAGCAGAGGGTAAGGACGGGAGATCTGCTTTAAATAAACGGGCCGCCAGACCGTCTGCAGGGGCCCGGGGTCCCGGAGCCCCGCACGCCCCCCAGACCCTCCGCGGGGGGACCGGGGTCCTGGAGCCCCGCACACCCGCCATTTCCTGCCATTTCCCGCCAGTGTATCAGCCAACAGCTTGAATACGCACAAATAGTGTTTCCGCACATCAGAGAGAACCCTGAACGTGAGCGAGACCAAAACAAGACAAAGCAACCCGGAGCAAACAAACCTGAGAGGAAAACTTCAAAAATATTCATGTGATCGGAGGTAAGTGACGTTACATTCAAGAAACAACAATATTTTTAAAAGGAATATAGAGTTTCTAGGAACTTTTTTAATAGCTCTTAAAAATTAAAAACGTAGACACCCAGGAGGATGGCTAGAACAAAAGGACAGAAACAGCCAGTGCTGGGAGGGTGTGGGGAAGCGGCCCGTCCACGGTGCCGGGGGAGGCGGCGGCTGCATCCGCGGTTTGGCAGGTGCTCCACAGGCTAGGCACCCTGCCGCCCGGCAATTCCACTCCGAGCCGCGTGCACCAGGAACCGAAAACACACGTCCCTGCCAGCCTCTCACTCACCTCGGCCCTGTGATTTACGGCATTAGTCACGCTAGAAAAGGAAGTAAAAATAAGCTAAAAAAAAGAAATCCACACAGCCGTGTAACAGGATTCCCTGGCGATGACAGGCATGAATGACACCTGCTGCAATGGGGGTAAACCCAGCAAAGTCACCTGATCGAGGTCACAAGAGGCTGTGCGACTCCAGTCATATGCAGCGTCCGTAACAGGCAGATCCAGACAGAAAGCAGATCAGTACCTGCCAGGGACCAAGGGAAAGGAGACAGGGAATGACCTGCTCAGGCCTAAGGGGTTCTTGGCAGGGGCACGGTGGGAACGGGGGTAGAGACGAACGTTTTCTTTACAATTACAAAGCGGTGACAGGATTGCCTAACTGTCACTGAACTCAAAACCACTGAATCATACACATAAAAAGGATGAATTTTATGGTATGTGTATTATATCTCAATAAAACTGTCAGAACTAAATTAAAAACAGAAAAGCAAAAATCTCAAAAAAGTTGATGATAAAACTGAGAATAAAAGTTCCCCAGATAAAGCAAAACACAGACATAAGAACAAAGGAAAATAAAAAGCAATTAAAATACCACACTGCGCAACAGTACGAGTTCTAGACCGAGTAACAGAGAAGATGGGACACATAATCAAAGCCATTCTGATACTCAAGGGAAAAAATCTCAGAACTGAAGCCAGAAGTTTCCAAACTGAAAGGTCCCAACACATAAACAGAAATAGAATCCAAATCATGAAACATCAGCACCAAAGTTCAGAGCATCAGAGACAAAGCAAAGATCCTATAGGAATCTTGAGAGAAAAACAAAGCCCCACAAGTCACATGCAAAGAATGTGGAATCAGAACAGCTTCAGCCTTCACAAGTCTGGAAACCTAGAACCCAAGTCTGCAAAGTTTTGAAGGAAAGTGAATTCCAAGATAAAATTCTGTACATGCGGACAAGCAACTAGGATGGTAAAACTGGTATTTTGGGGTTTTTTTTTCCTTCCAACAAGGTTTTATTTAAATCCAACTTAGTTAAAAACAGACTTTCAAATCTGCAGACTTTCTACAAACTCACTTCGCAGACACGCTCACTCAGGGAGGCTTGAAGGCGTGAATGTGACCCCCAAACTCCAGGAGTAAACCCAGAGACGATGACGTGGCACAGAAGACAGAGGTGATGAGAATCTAGAAGGCAGCGCACCCCAGGAAGGAGCAGGCCCCAAGGATCTGCGCGGAATTCTTCCCTTAAGGGGAACGACAGAGTGTCTGGGGCGACGGAAGCGCTGAGGACATCTGACAAACCGGCAGAGCGCCGCCAGAACCGTGGTGGGTCTCACCACGTCTTTAAAGTATGAGTCTATAAATGCAAGTGATTCTTCCTTTCTTCCCATCCTCTTCCCAGTCCTTTGCTGGTGGACCTCCCCTCCCCCACCTTGCTTCCAGATGCAGGTCTACAGCATTAAGCACCATGAAAGAGACACTCCAGAAACCTCTGGAGTCACACCCAGCTGGGATTCACCTTCCTGCGCCACCTCCCTCCTACTGAGCGAACCTGGGCAGATTTGTTTGGCCTCCTTTTACCGCAGGACCCTTTCCAATCCTACAGATAAGGAGACAGAAGCAGCTGGAAGGACCTAGCTGCCTGCTATTGGGAGCAAACAGGATGAGGGTTTAACCCAGTCTCTGGCACACAGCACAGAGTCATTATGTTTTCAAGATAAGAAAGTTGAATTAAGGATAGAATCATTCATCAGGGACAACAAACAAGAAAAGAAAAGTAATCATAATCTACTGCAGAGTACAGCTCTGAAGAACGTAGTCAGAATAACATCAGCTCCGACTGGGGACTTAACTGAGATCACACGTGTGCTGAGAAGACAGGGGAGTGGTGGGAGGGGTGCTTGGGTGGCAGGGTACCGGGGCAAGGAGAGCCCAGTGTGCACCTGCCAAAGTCGCCATCCAACACTATGCCTAACGCTGAAAAGCAATAAGCAGCCCTACAAGTCTATTACTTAACACCATTAAAGTTCGTTACAGAACACGGTGCAAAAGATCGGAAGTGGGAGGGGAGGGGTGTGCCTGGGGGCTGCTGGCCGGCTTTGCCGTGGACACCTGGCCACCTCTCTAACCGGGATGCATTTGCTAAAGATAAGAACTGAAAACCACAAAACGCAGCATCCTCCTGGGAGAAAACAGACTCCGGAAGGCCGCCGCCTTGGTTTCCTACCGCGCTGGACTGTCCCTGAGCCTGGCTCCAGAGCAGCTCGGATGCGGGCAGGGACGGCGGCGCCTGGACAAAACGGTTTTTAGTTTCCCTCCAATCTGGTCCAGATGCCACGTACGGGGGTGGCAGCTGTCCCTAGCCAGGGCATCTCGGGGCCCATGACGCACAGCAGGCTGTCTGCTGGTGTGTGTTCCTGGAGGGGCACATCCCGCCCCACGTCGTGGCCTCGAGAAGGCGGCCAGGCGGGGGCGCTGCCCTCCAGGAAAGGCTGCCGCGGTGTGGGTGCCCTGACCTTCTAGAACTCCCGGCTCTTCCTGACTCCCATGGGGAGTCTGCGGAAGAGCTCGGGCTTCCACCCCCCCCCGCCCCCCGTCTCTACCCACCACCTTGTCTTTGCCTCCAGCTCAACTCCGCACTAACTCGCTTGTCCGCCCACATGATCCCCAGGGCCACGCGTCCCTCACTCCTGCCTAGTCCCTGTTTTCCTTTCCCACCACGCACGGTTTTAACTTTATCTGCGCAGGATCCTCTGGAACGTCACGGGGCACGTCCAGCACTTGAGAAAAATAAAGGAAACCCACCGCTTGCTTGCTTCTGTCCCCTCCCTTCTCCCAGAGAAGCAGGGGTGAGGAGGCGGACGACCCTGGCGGGGGGGAGCCGTGGGCCAGCTGCGATGCCAGCAGAGCGGGGAACCGGCACACCTAAGGGGGCCGGCACAGCGCGTGGCTGGCAGCGAAGCAGTAAGCAGAGGGGGCAGCAGAAGCGCACTGCCACAGCCGCCTCCGCACCGATGCTCAGGCTGCAGACTCTCGCTCGTGGGGGCTGTGCTGTGCACAGTGCGGTGTTCACGCTGTCTCTGGCCCGCTCACGAGGCAGTGGGAGCACTCCCTCAGCCCCCGGGTGTACGTGAGGGACAAGCACAGCAGGTCTGAGACTCTGTCCCCAGCAAGGCCTGCTGCAAGGGGGTCCTTGGTGGTGTCTGGGGAGCTGGACTCCTGAGGGGTCCTGCCCTTCCCTGGATGCCGGACTGGACCCTGTGCCCCAGTGCAGTGCGGTTTAGGCTGAAACGTGCGTTCCTTCTGGGGGTCTGGAACCCACAGACGCACCACCTGTCCAGCCCCCCACAGACACGTGGTGGTCACCGCGCGTTGCTGGGTAACTGCAGGGAGTCCAGTCACCCTCGCTGGGCTTCCTTGGCCCCGCCCCCACGGCCTTCCGCCTGGCAGATGGGCTGTGCTCCAGCTCACGGCAAGCCCCCTGCTGGGGAGGACTCGCTCACCTGGATGCTCCTTGGAGTCACTGACACGGGCGGGGGTGGCCTGGGGACCCCACAAAGCAGGGCCTTCCCCAGGGTCACCAGAGCTCGCCAACGAGAAGACAAGGCTGCGCTCCCGAAGCTTTCAGGAGCACGAAGTTCAGGGAAAGACTCCACGGAGGAGGCTGAGGAGAAATGACCTTGCCCTACAACACGGTCTCTTCCATGGAAGGGACCCTGAACCGGCGGGAGGCCAGAGCTCTGCCTCGGCCTGGAAGCAAATCCTGAAGGGCCTACGGGAGGATGGAAGGGCTGCCCCAGAGCCAATGCCCAGCCTGCAGGGCAGTGGGCTCCTCATGCTGAGGGGTTCGGGTTTCAGGGTACCGCTCCCCAGGGCGTGCAGGGCAGAGGTGTGCGCACACCAATGCCCAGGCCGATGGGTGAAGAGAACCCCGGGGTTCTGCGTGCTCTTCCGGTGATTCTCTTGTAAGTTCTGAGTCTCTCTCAAATGAAATTATTTTTAGAAAATCACACAAATCCTGCTAATCGCCAGGCGGGGGTGATGGGGCTCACTGTCTGGCTCGAACCTTCTTTGACAGGCCTCATCTCCTCCTCCCCTGCGTCAACCCCCCACTGACTGTGAGCATTTCAAGTCCGCAAGGACCTCCAGCAGAGCACAGCGTGCCTCCCGAATGGTGAGCAAGGACCCCCCATGGACTCCTTGGCACCAAGCGGACTGACCGGGCAGCAAGGCGGGGACGCCCCCCAGCAGGCCAGCTGAGCAGCCCTGGGTCTCTGCACGCGGCCCTGCTCTGGCCACAACCCGGTCCCTCCATGCCTCCCCCCACTCGACTAAGAATCATCCTTAGACCTCAATTCAGATTTGCTTCCCATAGGAAGCCTTCCGCCGCCGCCTCGGTGCTCTCAGGGTGCCCCGTGCACCTCCAACATGGTACCCGCTCCTGACACCTGCTCGGTGGCGTTTTCTCAGCACCTGTAACCTGGACTAGAATGCGAGCCCTGAGCCCCTCTGTGCGTGACTGTACCCCAAACACACACTGTGGCAGCACACTCACGGACACGCCATAAACGTTTCGCAACCGAGCAGCGGTTCTGCGAGAGTTCCTGTAACACAGCCACGTCCCTAGCCGTGCGTCTGGGAGAAATCGAGCTCCAGGCTCCACGCCACTGGCAATCATCAGGGGGCGTCCACGCCACTGGCGATCACCAGGGGGCGTCCACGCCACTGGCGATCACCAGGGGGCGTCCACGCCACTGGCGATCACCAGGGGGCGTCCACGCCACTGGCGATCATCAGGGGGCGTCTACGCCACTGGCGATCATCAGGGGGCGTCTACGCCACTGGCGATCATCAGGGGGCGTCTACGCCACCGGCAATCATCAGGGGGCGCCCCACCCAAGTGTTTATAAACCACAGGCTCACATCTGCCCTGAAGACACCCAGACAGCGTCTATCCTGAATCCAAGCCAGTGACAGGAGCTCAAGAGGATCACCATGTGCTCCGACCCCTCATCAGGGTTCCCTAGGATTAAGCAGCTTTGCGTCACCGCGAAACAGGTGACAAGGGGGACCTCTCCTCCACCAGGACCTGAAACAACCCGCTTCTGCAGCCTCACGGCACCAGAGTAAGGACCAGGCTGGATGCTGGGACGCTCACGCTCAGGAGCCCACAGGCACCCGGGGCCAGAGCTCAGTGACAAACCATCCTTACCACTGAGGGTGACAAGAGATGGCCATGAGGAGCAAGTGAGACTACAAAACACAGAGGATGCATGAGCTGTGGTGAATCCACACCCGCGGAGGACGGGGACAGAAGGGAAGATTTCCGGTGCGTGGACATGACTGCTGGACTCGGAGAGACAGCCAGCTTCCCGCCTCGGTCCGGAGCAAAGGCCCAGCACCCGCCTCCCGCGGGGCTCATAGTGCTCGGGATTCAAGGAGCTGTGTGACGCCACAGGGCAGGCCACCATCTCGGTGCAGGCCACGCCCTTGGTTTCTCTGGCACAAGTTTACCTCAAGCGCAGGACCCGCTGCGGTACTGGGGCCCCTCTCGGAAAGGTGACCCCGTTCAGGTGTCAAATCCCACGCCTGCTCCCTGTTTCATCTACCGACCCTGACTTCACAGGCGCTTCTTGTTCCTGTGCGTCCTCCTGTCCCCATTCGGTCCCTGCTCGCCGTCCGCCAGCATCCAGCAGCCTTCTCTGCACAGACCCCTCACGACAGCACCTCGTCTCATGATGTGCCACAAACGTTTCCAAAATCCCTCCACGTGACGTCGCGCACGCCTCCAGGCCGCCTCTGCTCTCCTACACGCACGCCGGGCACCTGGGGCGCCGTGCGCCACACACCACGTGTGACAGCAGCTGGGCCCCCCCCCCCCCCCCCCCCCCCCCCCCCCCCCCCCCCCCCCCCCCCCCCCCCCCCCCCCCCCCCCCCCCCCCCCCCCCCCCCCCCCCCCCCCCCCCCCCCCCCCCCCCCCCCCCCCCCCATCCCACAGTCACTCCAGAACCTCACTCCACATTTCCCACACCGCTTCCGGCTGCGTCTCTCCCTCCCTCCCCCTGCCAGTGCTCAGCCACTCGGGGTCTACTCTGCTCTTTTATCGCCCAGCCCTGAAATCCATCTACTCTTTGCAGATTCTCACATTGAGACCCTTTTTCTTCTTTATTCCCATCCCTGGGAAGCTTCAGTTCACCCAGGCTTTTGTCGTCATGAGTACGTTCTGCAGCTAGGGGCGCCCCCTCCACCTGCTTTCTCACGGAGAACACTGCTGCACGGCACTCTGCAAGGCCCTGCTCTGCTCCACGGCACCGACACTACTGCAGAACTGGGGTGCTTACCACCCGAGGTCGCCCATCATCTGCCACAAACCGCCTTTTCCAGCCTCACTTGCAAAATTAAAGATGTTTTCGGCTCCACATGAATCTAATCATCCTCTTCCCTTGAAAAGACACTCCAGGCAGAAGCCCAAATGCAACAGGGTGCCCAGACTTAGGAGAGAGATCTGCAAAGGCAGGCCCTGCTTCTTTGAGTCAGGATTCCCTGGCGCCCAAGGACGCCCACTCCTCTCCAGCTGCCTGCACGGCATGCCCCCTGCAACGGCAGGGGGAGGAGCTGCCAAGAGCCCACAACACCTCGATCTCGATGACCTTGCCCCCCACAGAACAAGCCTGCGGGCCCCGCATCGAAGAGACTTCACAGGACTCCTCCTACTGCTGCTCTGAGACCCGGGAGTGGGAGTGTGTGCCACGGGCGGGAGGCGGGAAGTTCCCAGGGGGCTACAGCAAGAACCTCTAGGCCAGAAACCCCCCTGGTTCAGCCCAGGTTGGAAGCGCAGGGAAGGACGACAAGTCAGGGGGTGGGGAGCGGGAGGTGTGAACACTGAGTCAATGGAATGGGTGGACAGACCAGAGGCAGGATGTGAGGGAAAGACAGGAACCAAGGATGACACTTTGTTTCCGGCCCGAAGAACCAGAAGGCTACAGTTGCTACTCTGAACCACCACCAGGACTGCAGACCCGGCTCCTGAAGGAGGACCAGAACCGCAGCTGAAAAGTGAACTTTTCTCCTGCACAAAAGCCTCCAACAACTCACTATTCTTTCAGAGTAAAGGCCAAAATCCTTAGAGCAGTCTAGAAGACCCCACAATCAGGCCCTCGTCATTCTGACTTCATCGGACTCCCTGGCTGCTAATAAACTCCACCCAAAACTCACAGGTTGAGATCTGATCCCCGATGTGACAGTGTTTGGAGGTAGGGTCTCTGGGAGGTGAGTAGGTCAGGAAGGCAGAGCCCTCATGAATGGGGTTAGTGCCCTTTCCAAAAGACCCCGGAGAGTTGGCTTCCCCCTCCACCAGGTGAGGACACAGCACACAAACGAGGAATCAGGCCCTCCCCAGACCCCAAATCGGCCTGTGCTGTGATCTAAGACCCCCGCCCGGTCAACAGAACTAGGAGGAATGAACTCCCACTGTATTTCCGTGTTCTGTTACGCAGACCGGAAGGGGCTAAGACATCCAGGGTCATGCCACTGCGGCGACACTGGCCTGCTCTTCCCAGGCGCATCCAGCAGGCTCCAGTGCCAGGCATCCGCACCCGCTCTGCCCACTGGACGGCTCTCCTCCCGAGGTGTCAACGGAGTTCATTCTCTCACCCCTTTGCTCAAACAGAACCTTCTGAGAGAGGCCTGCCCAGCACTTTCTACATAAATTCCACCAACCAGGGGCCCCTTCCTGGCCCATCTGTTCTCTCTACCTTCTTTCCTCCAATGCATTTATGATTTCCTCACCTGACTTGTTTCATCTGTGTCCTCCCCCCACCTCTAGAATGGAAGGGCTCAGAAACCAAGAGTGTTTGCCTTTCCCCCTGCTGATATAAGCACCGCAGGCCACCTATAAATAGTTTTGGATAAAACTGGCCCAAAGAATATGGTTTAGAGAGATCAAGAGCGCGTCACTTTTGTTCCTGGGCTTTTGGGGGAAAACGGAAGCACGTTACAGACACCCATCCAGCGCAGCTGAGCTCAGACAAGGTTTCCTTCCACCCGGGGTGCAGCGCAGGCCTCTCTCTCCCGGGCTCTCCACACTTAGAACACGTGAGATCACTTAGCAGACAAGCCCTTAAAAACGCACCCCTCTTGATGGCTTGTCTGGGCCACATTCCTTCCTGGCCTCCTCTCGCAGCCACGCTCCCCTCTGCCCGGTGCTCCCGCCAAGCAGACACCCGGCTCCTCCTCGCCTCCTAACACTTCCACCTGTTGACCCCTTCACGCAGGGAGGCTCTTCTGCGTCACATTCGGCCTCCCAATCCCACCCCCTCAAACGCCTCCCGCCACCCGCCCAGAGGCAAGACCACCATTCCAGTTCCTCCCTCATTTTCCTCCAACTCCGTGAAATCCCATCAGGTCTTATTTGCACACACGAGCCTTACAAAGGCAGACCGTGTGTTCTGCTCACGGTGTCCCTGGTGCCTAGAACACCAGGAGGAAGGGTGATACCTTAATGACATCTAGTCAGTAGGGCAGTGAGTGGTCCCACTTTACCGACGAAGGCGCTGACAGCAGAAGGGAAGAGACCCTCGACATCACGCAGCTAAGAGCATCTAGCCGCAAACAAGTGCCTGCGACCATTTCTACCACCTCCCAAGACCGGGGGCCGCCACTAGTCACTCTAGAGAGCGGTCCCTCCTGCAGTTGGAAGCTTCCAGTAGGTGCACGCCTTCAATTGATGAATGAGCCTCCCAGCCAACCCGAACGGCCTGCCTCCAGGCAAAAAATATTCAAGATGAGCCAGAGCAATCCAAAACCGCATCCTAAGAGGCAGCTGCCCTCAGCATTTCGCCCGACAGTCGTCGGCCCCGGGGCGCCCTGAGACCGGGTAAGTGAAGTAGGGGCCGCCCCCCGCCCCCCCCCCCAGCGCTCGCTCGCTCCATCCACTCTCGCCCCGCATCCCGGTAAACAAGTCCCGGGGCGCAAGCCCAAATAACGCAAAGGAGGCGGTTCCCGATGCAACTGCAGTGGAAAGGGCGGCGGGCAGGGGAGGAGGGGCAGCTTCCGCCGTGGAGCCGGCGCAGCCCGCGCGGCCGGACCCCCAGCCCCACGCCCCGGCCGGCCGAGCTCCTCCGCGCCCTCGGCCCGGGAAGGCGCCGCACCTGCTGCAGGGAGGCGCAGCCCTGGCACCGCGAGAGGTCCGCCGCCGTCCCGGGCGCCGCCGAGTGGGTCTCGCCCGGCATCATGGTGCCAACGCCGGGCCCGGTGGGCCCGCGCGTCTCAGGGACCCGCGGCCCGGGCCCTGTCCTCCCTCTGCTGACGCCGCCGGGGCCGCCGCCTGCCAGGCCGCTTCCCGCCGGGTCCGGGCGGGTCCATCAGTGCACAGACGTCCCCGTGGGGCTGGCAAAGGGCTCTCCCAACCGGAGCCGCCTCGGGCACTAGAGAGAAACGCGACCCGGCGCGGCCCCCGAGCGCGACAGCGCCCAGCCAGGACCCCGCCCCGCCCTGGCTGGCCCCGCCCCTCGCCGCGGCCTGGGGCTGCCCGCGGCGTCGCCTGAGCAAAATAGGGAGCGGGGCCGGGCCGAGGCAGAGGGAGAGGCGCCCACAAAGGAAAAGTCAGCGAGGGCAGAGGCCTCGGAGGTGCACCCCTTGCGCTGAGTCGGCGGTTAATCTTTTATTGCCGGCTTGCTGTGTGGCAGACTTTCCATAGACACCTAAAGTCCTCAGCGAGGGGGCGGTGACCCCTTGATGACGTCATTCAGGCGCCTTCAGGACTGGAAGGCCCCGGGCCGGGACAGGCAGGTGTGCGATTTGGAACTGGAGGGAACCGCTCTGTCCGAGTCCGGCCGGGTTCCCAGAGGGGAAGGACGGACTACGGTTCCCGTCGCCCCGCGCGCCGGACGACCCCGGGCGAGTCCTCCGCGGCAGCGGCCGCTCCTTCGTGCCGGACGGTCCTCCTTCCAGGCAGCCGCCCGCGCCTGCTGCGGTCGGTCAGTCTCCCTGCCAGGCCCTCCCCGCGGCCCGCGGCCCTGGCTGGGGCGCCGCCGGTGACCCCAATCACGGGCGGTAGCAGGCCGCTCCCAAACCCCAAGTCTTTACCTCTTGAGAAGTGGAAACAATAAATCTCCTCCCCCGGCCGCAATTCCTGGGTAAATTCGGGCCCCGATCCTCGGCTCGGACCGAAGTCCTTCACCTTGTCCCCTGCCGGCAGAACTCCCCTCTTAGCGGGGGTTCTGAGCAGCAGTGCCTGGCTCAGAAACGTGCCGCGGCTTCCCAGCGTCTGGTTATAAAGTCCAAACTCTTAGCATCCGGTACAAGCATTGCACGTGCTACCTAGACGCCCAAACTTGACCGGTTTCTTCCAAAATGTTGAGTATGGACGCTGCACCTGGAAACAACCCTTCCCAGAGAGCGGTCTGGTTCCTCTGCAAATACCGCACCCCTGCCCTTTCCTGCACCTTCTATGGCTGCCGCTTGCTGTGGAGTAAGGGACCGGGGATCCAGACCTGACAGCCAGATTTCCTGTCGTTGACACCTAAGGCAGCCCAGTACCCGATGGACCCGTTTACCCCGGAGCGGAAAACAAGACCGGGGTTTCCAGGGAAAGCAGGTGAGCAGCAGCGGGAAGCAGACGTACCTCGGAAGGCCAACGTGTGACCGTTAGGAGCCCACGTCTGCGTCTTGATGACTTTCTATTTCTGGCAACTGTGTCTTTATAGTAACTTCCCTTTTACTTAAGGTTTGCCAAATGAGTGGTTTTTTTCCAGGTTATTTGAGTGGAGAGGCAGGAGCTCACCCTTGCATGGCCCACCCATCCCCACAGCGCACCCGCTGCAGCTGGAACTCAACTCTCACTGCTGCCCTTCCTGCCTGGTCTTTCAGCCCGTGTCTTCCCCTTGCCTGGAACACCTTCCTCCCAGCTCTACTGCTTGTCCCCTACCAGGTAATCCTTCCAGGCCCCACGCTTTACTCTACAGCCCCAAGGGCCACCTACCTCCTTTTCTGCCCCTTAGCAGTGACTCATTTTTTAAAAATTTTTAAATATTTATTTTTGAGAGAGAGGCAGACGGAGTATTAGCAGGGGAGGGCAGAGAGAGGGAGACACACAATCTGAAGCAGGCTGCAGGCTCTGAGCTGGCAGAACAGAGCCCTACTCGGGGCTCAAACTCACAGACCGTGAGATCATGACCTGAGCTGAAGTCGCTCAACTGACCAAGCCGCCCAGGTGCCGCCTGACTGATCTCTTGGTAACACTGCAGTTAGACTGGGATTACAGTGATTGTCATGTCTTCTAAGACCTGTCAGTGTTCCTTTTAAACCTCGTGAAGTGCTGTGCACAGTAGGTGCTCCGTGAATGTCAGAGTGAGTCAGATTTGCTGCAAGTAATTGAAGGCAAAAAAGAGCCAGCACTTCCATTCAGAAGTGAATATGCATTTTCTTCTAGCTTCCTCAGCCAGTCCTTAAGACGTGCAAGGGGACAGAAGGTTTGTTGTGTGACGGGCGGTAGGCAGACTCTACAGAGGGACAGAAGGTTTGTTGTGTGACGGGCGGTAGGCAGACTCTACAAAGGGACAGAAGGTTTGTTGTGTGACGGGCGGTAGGCAGACTCTACAGAGGGCCAGAAGGTTTGTTGTGTGACGGGCGGTAGGCAGACTCTACAAAGGGACAGAAGGTTTGTTGTGTGACGGGCGGTAGGCAGACTCTACAGAGGGCCAGAAGGTTTGTTGTGTGACGGGCGGTAGGCAGACTCTACAGAGGGCCAGAAGGTTTGTTGTGTGACGGGCGGTAGGCAGACTCTACAGAGGGCCACGCGGTGCCTGTTGCAGGCTTTTGGAGGCCACACAGGTATGTGCTGCATCTGTGCCATTTTTCGGTGTGTGTTTGTGTGTGTGTGTGTGTGTGTTAGTGATGGTTCTTTTTTTTTAATTTGTAATGTTTTATTTATTTTTGAGAGAGAGACAGTGTGAACAGGGGAGGGTCACAAAGAGAGGGGGACACAGAATCCGAAGCAGCTCCAGGCTCTGAGCTGTCAGCACAGAGCCCGACGCGGGGCTCGAACCCACGAACTGTGAGATCATGACCTGAGCCGAAGTCAGACACTCAACCAACTGAGCCACCCAGGTACCCCTGGTTTTTGGTTTTTTAAAGAATCACTTAAAAACATAAAACTTGGGTGTTTGCCTGGCTTAGTCCATGAAGCATGATACTCTTTATCTTGAGGTCATGAGTTCAATCCCCAGGTTGTGTACAGAGATTACTTAAAAAACAAAATTTCAAGGGACACCTAGGTGGCTCAGTCAGTTGAGTGTCCAACTTCGGCTCAGGTCATCATCTCGCAGTTGGTGGATTCAGCCCTGCATTGGGCTCTGTGCTGACAGCTCAGAGCCTGGAGCCTGCTTCAGATTCTCCCTCTCTCTTTGCCCCTCCCCCTCAAGGTAAAACTCATTCTTACCTCACAGGCTGAACAAAAACATGTTATGTGTGGCAATGGAGATTGATGTAGGGCCATTAATTGAGGAATGCCTAAAACTACATGTTCCCTCTTTCCCCCATTTCCCACAGCCATACCTGTTTCATCGTTGTCATGGAAACAAGCAAGCAAATGTCTACACTGGAGAAAGTGGTGAACAGTGAATTTGGAACCACACACCTGCCATTAAATTCTCGAGTGAGTGGCCCACTTGAGCTGGTATTTTCTTATGAAGGATTACGTGTCAGGGAAAAGCGACCAGGACAGGTCTAAATCCAGGGGGCCTGTGAAGCAGAGAGTGCTTACTAATAAGTTATCGATGGCATGATCCATTTTGGAAAACAAGTCTGTCTTTAGCTTACTCATAAAAAAATAGTTTGTGGTCTTTTGGGTTTTGTTTTGTGTTTTTATTCAGTTTTTCTTATCAAACTTCTAAGAAAAATGGCATTTTTCTGTCCAAGTGTCCTCGGGCCTGGAGAGGTGTTTAGATTCTGGCTGCTGATGTGGGCCCCCCCCTGTACATGCGGGGTCCAGTCTGTTGTTTAGCGGATCTGACTCAATGTCTCAGCCGTTGTCTCACCACCTGGTACGTAAGTAATTCGGGGGTTAGTTAGACCGATGACTTAATTTATTCATGTAGTCTGACACGGAGATGGTTAATAGATTGGTCTAGAAGCCAAGGAGATTTTTATCATATGAACTTAAAATGGAAAGATACCTGTTCTTAGAAAGTTCCTATATATTGTTTTACAAAGAGCTATTCTTTCATTTGATGCACGTCTCTGTGAGAAAAATAAACCGCGTTACATTGAATCTTCTAAAATCCCCGGGGATATTTCACGGAGTGGTTTGCAACTGTAACAGCCTATAATTCAGACGGCGTCAGAGTTCATTTCTGGACCCGTGGTGTCATGCCAACAAATGGCCACCAGAGGTCAGTCTTTCCCTGTGTCTTAGACACACTGGGACTTGGAACCACATTCCCTGTGTTTGTGTGGCGGCCTTGGTGGAGGGCACTCCGCGGGGAGCATCTGCCCTTCACAGGCCTCCACGCGCGGTCCTGAGCTCTCTTCGCTCCAGGGTCGCGTCCTGCCCTGGGCTGCGGCCGTGCTGTGTCTCCATGGGCCAGGGCTCGGCCCCGGGCCACCGCTTAGTGCCTAGTGCCCGGCCCTCACCCTGGAGGTGATGCAGAGCCGCGGAGACCCGCGGCCACTTCCCGGAAGACCGAGCTCCCTCCGGAAGCGAAAGAATCCATCTTTCAAAACGAGCGTCGTTTGGCAGAGAAGACAGACCATGTGAGCCCGTGTTAAGGGCGAAGCCCGACTCAGAAGGACGGTCACGGCCGCGTGGCCCCTTCACAGGAGCGCGGCTGCTTGGTGACCACCAGGTGGCAGGACGGCTCGTCCCGAGATGCTTTGTGTGGTTTCGGGGTGTGGAGAAGGGAGGTTGGGGTCTCGGGGGCAAGACTGGAAAAGAGGCGGTGGGGAGGGGGGGCACCCAGCAGGGGGGCGCACGGGGAGCGAGCCGCACTTGCACAGGCGGTGGACAAGACGTGGGGCGTCGTGGGCCCCCATGGAGGCCGCCGGGGGCCCCCCAGGGCAGCCCAGAGAGAGGTTAGCTGCCTGGGGTGGGAGGGGGTCCCCGCTGCCACCGCCGAGGCCAAGGCCCAGTGGAAGCAGGCAGCCGACGTGAGACGGGGCCCCTGTGTCACCGTCAGAAGACCTGCGACTGGAGGGGTCTGCTCGGCCGCCTCCTGGGTCTCGTCCCTCCCCGGGCCCTGCAGCCGCTCAGCAGCGTCTCGGGTTTTCCTAGGCATTCGAGACCCCCCCTCCAGCGCCCCTGGCCCCTGGCCTGCAACTGCCTTCTCCTGGTTGAATGTCAGCAGCAGGGGCCTGGCTCCGGGGACCCTCGGTGCCCCTCACTTCCGCCCCTGCGAGCAGAGAGGAGCCCCCGGGCCTCCCAGCCCCACCCTCCCCTGCGTACCTGCCTTGTGATGCTGCGACCCCCAGAGCCCCGCCTGCTGGGCTCCCGCTGCTGGGGCCCCGCGGACTCTGCCCAGAGGCTGGTCCACAGCGGAGGCGGGAGCTGGGGAAGAGCCTCGGCCTCCCTGTGCCTCCCGGTGGATTCCAGGGCCTGTCCGTGCTGAGCCTTGCTTTGCCCCTGCCCCACCCGACTCCCTCCTCAGAGCCTCCCGTCTGAGTCTGAGACACACGGGCAGCTGCTTCCCAGTGCAGGGACCTGGCACCAACCCTCGGGACCCCTCCTCTGCCGTCTGAACCTGAGCCGGAGCAGGGGGGTGGCAAGTCCTCCAAGTGTCCATGCTTGCAGGTTCCGTCCTTTGCCCAGAGGTCCCTTCCTTTCAAGGGACTCCCCTCCACAGCCCATTCACCTCGGACTCTGATCCTGAGCTGAGACTTCTGTGAACCCAGGTTA